>WMED01018168.1:0-12785 GCA_019650415.1 Pipa parva | reverse complement strand
ATCTTCTAGGAACCTCACTGTGGGGAAGCGCAATAAACAAAGTGCACTATATAGTGCATTGCCTGAGAAACAATTATTCTCATAGAATAGACCAAATGTCCCAAAATAAAGTGCAGTGCTGGAATAGTGAAATAATCAACCTCAAAGTGCTATATACACACACAATGTGTCGACAAATAATTAAATATTAGCGCTCACCAGATTGACAAGATTAGAAGGCTTGTAATATCATATATACTGGAAATCTTCTTGTACTCAGTGGCCCAAACCTCTTAAATAGCATCACCTTTCTGACTCTCAAAAAAATCAGAGATACTCCATAGTGCATTAAATTTTTAATATATACTGATAATAAAAAGTAAAAACATACAAACGCCTGTGAGATTTGCACATGATAAAATGGCTGTTTGCCTTTGTGTAAAAGCTTATGTCTCTGGAGGTGCAAAAGTCCGATTTTGTATGTGAGTCTCTGAAAAGTCCAGAGAGCGCTGTGCTGCTTCCTCACCAACTCTACGTGTTTCGGAAATAATCCTTCCTCAGGAGTTGCTGAGGAAGCTGCACAGCGCTCTCTGGACTTTTCAGAGACTCACATACAAAATCGGACTTTTGCACTTCCAGAGACATACGCTTTTACACAAAGGCAAACAGCCGTAAGATTTCCAGTATATATGATATTACAAGCCATTTCCATTAATGGTTTTACCAGCCGGCAATTCAATGAAAGAAGACACCAGAAAAAACTTTAATAAAACCAGTGAAACACAACTGCAGTTATGCCTCAGAGTATGCCTTTTTATTCATATTGACCTTTGTGAGGTCCCTGCTAATGTAATTCTACCTGATATAGTCTAATTTTTGGGGCCTCGCCTAAGCTGCTATTTATATCTAGCATGCTGCTGGATATGCCCTACGGTGGGTCTCTGCTTTAAATGTTGGATTACCGGAACCTATGTAAATGTTTGTTATATGTTCTTAGCAGGGACTGAGCAATTGAAAACTGATTGCATCTAAGTTAGTGGAGTCCTCTCTAACTATCCCTGCTTTAAGTATCTAGTAACCTTACTTGACATGCTATTCTTTTAGGAACTTCATGTGGAGACATGCAACCAAATATAACTTGTAGAGTGCTGCCTCCCTGCATAGAAAAGTCCTCCTAATAAAATCATAGGAAATAGAAAGAGAATGCTTGTGTTGCAGTCTGTAATCCAAGCCTATAGGGCAGGAAGGCAAGTAATGATTGCAACTATTCAACCAAAAGCAACCTTAATCTAAGTCTGCTGATGCTGGAGGTAACTAAGCCATTACATTTAATATTCTCCCTGCGAAGACAACTATCCATCAATTATTTTAACTGTGTTTTACTAATTATTTTTTATTGCATTTTACATTTATTTTGTTAGCTCAGTGCACAAATGTGTTTCTCTATATAAATTAAACATGATGTAAAGTCTAACACTGTAAGTGTTGCCTTTGTTCTTCTCTTGATAATTATGACCAGATTCAATCTGGTGTATCAGAATTTTACATTAAAGTGTCTCCAAGTGCTATTACAATCCAGAATAGCATGTTCTTTGGTTACATTTTCGTTAGGTGTTGCTTGCAAGCTATTTCAGAGCCCAGTTGTGCTGACTGCCTTTTTTAAGATTAATATGAGCAATAAAACAGAACAGAACATCCTAATCATGTGAGCCTGCAGCGCCACATGAATTCTGTAATTTAAACAGCTCCTCGAGTACAGTTTGTATGATGTCAAAATGTTTGTCTTTTAACAAAGAAATGAATACTTACATTTTAAAGTAATAAACTCAAATCTTCAATTTTCTTGCAAGAAAATTCTAGGTCTGCATGCAATATGCTCATGTATTTGTGTAACTCAATGTGCACAGTATGTAAGGGTATTTTGCTTGTAAGTGTTCATCATGTAAGCATATCATTCCAACATACTGTATGTCCCAATTCCTAAATAATAGAGGGACCAGGGAAACACAGCAAGACAGAAGCTGTTAAAGAGGATGCTGCTACTTACATTTAGCCTTAGGCCAGTGTCACATGAGGCAGGATCATTCATATTTTTTCAAGACAAAAATAGCACCTCATGTAGGTTCCCCACTGACTGACCTTAGAACCACAGTAAAATGCCTACAGTTTAATTTTTGCAAGGTACTGAGATGAGGACAAGGTAAATCATTGGGGGCCTGCACAAAGTCACTGAAAAAAAGGAGATCGGTGAATTGTCTTATAAGACCTTTCATTTTGAATACTTTTTATTCCACCAGATATCAAAAGCTGCATTGGTGCAGGCCTGGTTTGTACCTGATCATCTGGGAATGTGAGCTACTGTAGGTCTGAAAATTACTGAAGTATATTTATATATAGAGGTGATAGTAATGGCAAATTCTAAAATGCAGATATTGTCTAGATTCCCTCAAGCAATTAGAAAGGGCCCTAATCTTGAAGGAAGACATTATAGTATCAGCACTGACAAATATATATAAATAAAGGATGTATCAACAGGTGCAAAGCAGCACCTAGCATTCATTAGTTTTCTGCAGTTAGAATAGTAAGTGTTTCTTTGGTTGCCTTGGCTTACTTTATCTGGGAAATATTTGTCCCTTTTGCTAATTCCTTCTGTTAATGTCAAATGTATCTATAGCAGGGAACCTGTGACCTAGTGATCAACAGCCACTGCTGTTTAATATGCACGCAGTGGTGTAATAGTGTAAACATGCTAAAGCCAAGGTTTTAGAAAGGCTAATGTTACTGAAATGGAAAATATTCAACTGACAGTTTAGAATGAAAAAAAAATTATATATATATATATATATATATATATATATATATATATATATATACATACAGTATATGGAATCACAGCGGGAGGAAAATAATCAGCAATACAAGTGCAGGCTGAGGGAGGTTAAACAAACAATAAAGTATGCCAAAGCACAAACAGAAAAAAAAGACTATAAAAGAAAGTAACAAAACATTCTTTAGAGACATTACTAAAATAAAGAATAATGAGTGAGTTTTATGACTTAAGACAGGAGAGAGAGAGAATATGGAGATACCAGAAGCATACAAATATTTGTGTAGGTGACAACAGGAAAATGAAAAATAACAAATCAGTTTATTAGAAAGCTGTTTGTTTTGGAATTAATAATGAAATATCCAAAATAGTTTCTGACTTTCCTCACTGCCAGGATAAGGCTCAATATAATACAGCAGTATAGTGCCCTGTACAATGCAGCAGTACCCCATAGTGTCCCACAGTGCAGTAGTACCCCCATAGTGCCCTATACAATGCAGCAGTACCCCATGTAGTGTCCCACAATGCAATAGTACCCCCATAGTGCACCATATAATGCAGAAATACCCCATATAGTGTCCCACAGTGCAGTAGCACCCCCATAGTGCCCTATACAATGCAGCAGTACCCCATATAGTGTCCTACAGTGTGGTAGTACCCCCATAGTGCCCTATACAATGTATCAGTAACCCATATAGTATCCTACAGTGCAATAGTACCCCCATAGTGCACCATACAATGCAGCAGTACCCCATATAATGCCCAACAGTACAGAAGTATCTCCCCTATAGCACCTAATACAATGCAGCAGTTCCTGATTTATAACATACCTTCTGAGTTTCTTGAAAGGTAATCAAGCCTCTTTGTTGCTATATCCATGCCCCAGATCATTTTAACACACACAAATTTCTCCCACCCTCTTTGACATACTGTGCTGCCCCCACCATCTTTACCATAATAAACTGCCCTCCCCCTTGCCCATAGGAATATCTTTAATAAGGCCTTACTGTAACACTTTGTTTTTACAGTTTATTATTAACTATGCTAATAAGAGTGTTCAGTGCATCTGCAGTTGATTAAAAATACTGCAAAATCCAATCACATGTGAGAAAACAGACCCTGCAAGTTGAAAGGGGCTGGGCTATCTGGTGTAAAATGAAGTTTAGAATAGATTACAATAGGAATGCATATACGTATTATCATTATAAATAATTTTGCAATATAGCTGACAGCTAGCAAAGTCACCTTCTGTGTTCATATACCTATATTATGAGCCTTCATAATTAGGGGGGCTTAGGGTCCATTTACTGAAAACATAAGCAAGACCTTGGAGGAAATTTATAAAGATAATTTCAACCTTTTTGATCTATTTCAATGTTTATTCACTTTCTGACCTAATTTTTCAATTTGCTGTAATTTTTCATTCCGCTTATTTATATTGATGTTGATAAATATTGACCCATAGAAACAGGCACACTTTGTGTATTCAATTTGGTTCACCTTCCATTTCAGATTGATATCAGTACTGATGATCTTTTTCAATGCAAAAGCTAATAGGAATGTGGCAAAATAACAGGGCCAACTCCATAGGAAATAATGTTTTTTTCGGAAGCCTAAGGCTAGGTTCACACTAGCGAATCATCCGCTAGTGTGCAAAAAAAAAATACGCCTCTGTGAAAGCCTTTGTACTTACCTGGTTCCGGACACACTAGCGTATGATGCGCATATGCCGCGTCCAAAACGCTGGGTGTCTCATTATGGCCAGTGTATGATATGCCGCACACAAAATGCAGCCAGATAGAAAGAGCCATAAATGCAGAGGGTACTGTTGTGAGTAAGTACAATGGAAAAATACGCCGAAGCATTTTTTTTCACACCAGCGTATGATGCGCTGCGCATCATACGCTAGTATGAACCTAGCCTAAAGCAAGTGAACAATTTTTGGTCCAAAAAAAAATTAAACTAAGTGGATTTATATTTGCAAAAATTGGAATAAAGAACCAGCTTTCACAGGTCGAAAAACATTTCAACTTTTATAAATATCCCTCTGATCTTATCTCTGTATTTGTTGTGGACGTTCTTAAGAAAAGCTAAGTTCACTTTATAGTGGCACATTTTTAAAGTGACACTTTTTTTAACTGCTGTGGCTAAGAGCAGTATGAAAACCTAAAATAAAAATTGATGCTGTACATAAAACTGCTAATAAAGTAATAACATCTTTTTAACATGCAGCCCTAAGCATTTTACCATTGTTGTGTTTGTTTCTTTAATTCAACATTTTAGCGAGTGGGAAAGAGTAAAAGCTGATTTTATCATTTGGCACATCTTATCACTATATCACAATGAGTGATCAGTAGGTTTTCCATAAGGCTGGGTTCACACAAGCGCATGATGCGCAGCACATCATACACTCGTGTGAAAAAAAAAATTATATACGCTCCAGCATATTTTTCTTTTGTACTTACCAGCAACAGTGTGAACACTCCCTTGGCGTTCACAGCACTTCCTGTGTGTCGCATTTTGGGCACAGCATATATACACTGTCCAAAATGCGACACACAGCATTCCGAACATGTTTTTTTTTTTTTACACGAGTGTATGATGCGCAGTGCATCATATGCTCGTGTAAACCCAGCCTAAGAGTATAGTTAAACTTACTCATAGCGTTAGCATGATAAAGAAGTATTATAATACGTTATCCATAAGACTATTTGATAAATAAATAAATCCTTCGTCCAAAGTCACAACAGAATGACAGAGAAGCTAACTCAGAAATCAATTCCTGACTAGGGCTAGGTTCACACTAGCGTACTGTGCACAGTGTATTTTAAGAAAAAAATTCTCCGGCAAAAATACATTGAGAATAGGCTCCAGAGAGAGAACAATGCTATTGGAAGAAAAGTGTTCACATTAGCATTTCATTGAGAGCGTTTTCAATTCATTTAACTGTCTGGTAATTCTTTTTGATGCTAATTTTCATTTTGGACTTTTTGATTTCACTGATTTCTATAGTACTGAAGAAACAATGCAGATATTGAAAAATATCAAGATCAATAGTTATCAACTCCTCGAAACCAGCACAGTTTCCAAAGTTTTAATGCAGTTCCCCTTCCATTTCATACTGATATCGACTTCTTTTTTCGATAGCGGCAAAATCACCAGACCAACTCCATAGGTAATAATGGATTTTCACCAGCCTAAATCAGGAAATATTCCCCAATATGTTTATCTTGCAGAACTCATCAGTAAGATCAAGCTCAATCAGAAGCAACCTATATGCAAACATTGAATGCACTTTTCTTTTGGAAACCCGTATAAAAAAAGGTGTATTTTTTCTCAATAGGAAAATAAGTAAAAATACAGTAACTCATTCACAATTTTAAGGCAGCAGCAAAACCTTTTTTTCTTCATAACAGCCTTTGGCATAACAGAACACAATCTATTTTTTATGTTAAAATGAATAGACGCTTATTTTCTGTATTAAATGTTTCTTGTCATATTAATTATTATTTAACTATTTACCTTCTTCTGACAGGTAAAAGCATTTTCATCAGCAGTAGACATATCTTTAGACAAAATATCAGTTCATAAAATGTAAAAAGTCTGCATAGATAATGTGCTAAATTGATTTTCAGAATACAGCAAACCTAACCTCCTGTGGTGCTGATTGTGAAGCTAGAATGAAAACGAGATTTTGTTCAATCTAATTAAAAGAGCAGAAACATAGTGGTGTTGTTTTTAAAGTGTTGTCACTTTGTCCTTTGAATATATTGCCCTTTTATTTATTTAGCTATACAAAAATGTAACCAGTATATTGATGTTGCAGTAATGGACAGGAATTCACTTTGCAGAAAATTGTAATCAGTATGTCCAATTAGAAGTTAGAATCAATGGAATATGTTTAAGGTCAAAGGCACATAAATCAATATGTGTGACTTGTATTTAACATGAAAATGAAATTCATTGACATTCGGTTTCATGTGATGCAGTCCACATTGCTCCAAACAGCTGTTGCTTAATGCAGTAAAGGAATAAAGTGGGCAACAGTCTTAATGTCAAGCCATTAATCAATAGATAGAGAACTGTGAAACTGATTTTAGGACCAGACACATCAATATCTTTACAGTGGAATATATTTTTGCAGACCCATTTTTTAACTCAAAGTAAATCTTGTATTGCCATTGGTTCTTTTTCTTTATACACAAATAATCTAAAACTTGTATTTCGAGTTACAAAACAAGTTAAATATTTTCAGCGTTCTGTGCATCATAATATATCACACTAAAGACAAAATATGACTTACTCGTGAGTGCTATATTATGTTGCACACACTATTTTAATGAAGGTTTTGTTTTATTTTATTGCTTATATACTGTTGAAGTTTAGGTTGCTTATTATTGTGCTTACTTGATGCCTATTTGTTTCGTAGAGTGAATCCTGAGATAAGGGGAATCCCTGAAACCCAGTTTCAAAACCCTTACAACTACTTTTCTCTTTAGTAGGGTGTCTTTGGGTGCCACCAAGTCTTATAAACAGTAAGGTCACATCTGTCCTTGTAGGGGACTAAATCAGATCAGTAAGGAACTGGAACAGCTTATGGGGACTGCTTAAAAATTGTGGCTTGTAAGAACATTGGTAATGAAAACAGTAGAATATTGACCTTGCTTTTCTGTTTCTTCCAGGTCTTTGTGTCTGGTTTGGTTCCAACAATCCTATTTCTTACTTATAGCTTGTTCAGCTTCCATGCTGCCAGTATCTTACTCTTCAGATACAGCACCCAGTTAAGCAGAGTGCTTCTCCCAAAGGAAAGGTATATATGGGGGTTATTCACTAAGGTGTGAGTTCGACTGTCAAATCACAAACAGCGGATTTCCATAGTAAATCCTCTACAAATTCCCCATTGTAAAAACGCAACAATTTTTAACGTTAAGGGGGGAATTCACCATAGTGCAAAGTGAGGTCTGGATCCTTCACCTCACTTCGCACAGTCTGTTAAGCGCTCGCTGATGTCCTGCATGCAGACATCAGTGAACACTTTAAAAGGATTCCAGTCTCAGCGAGAGCACTCAAGTCGCCTCGCCGAATCTAGAATCCCTTTAAAGCGTTCGCTGATGTCAGCGTACAGAACATCAGCGAATGCATAACATTCTGTGCGAAGTGAGGCGAAGGATCTGGACCTCACTTTGCACTATGGTGAATTCCCCCCTAAGATTGAGACAATTTTTCCATAATAATAAAGTTGCGACTGCGACAATATTCTCATTATAAAGATGCGACTGCGACAGTAGCAGCCTATTGTGACTGTCTTTATCTGGCAAATTCGTACCTATACGCAACAATTCAGACTTTAGTGAATAACCCCCTATTAGTGTTAAGGCAGTATGCCGTAATGGGACAGGGACCTTACAGTCCTTTACAGGTCTATATTTGCATCCATCCAACACTTCCCCATCATTGTGTATTCAGTAAACTCTGTGATGTGCTGAATTTGTATCAAATGACAAAGGTCATGAACTTGCAGAGCTCTTCACACCACTTTACTGTGTGTATACATTTAATTCAGCTATTCACCAAGCATTGGAGTCTGTTAAAGTGCAGTATTTGGCAAGGCATACTTCCCCAAATTTGGTGGTTTCATTTCACCAGATCAAGGTGGAAAAGTAGGGGGTTAATGGCAGGGTTTCAGTGTGACATAATGCAATTGTTGACGTGACAATAAAGACTGTGTCCAAGTGAAAACATGAACCAGGGATATAGTGACAAAGAGAGAAGTTAGCAGAGAATAGTTTGGCTGACATCACTGCACTTGACTGGTGAAATACACAATACTAGTACTCGCTACTGTTTGACTGTCTACGGTGAGGATCCACATCCAATGGTGTTTTTCAGTAAGGGAATCTATGGCTTAATGAATAAGAAGTATTCTGTGGTCTGTGGTCATAATTCCTTAAAGATTCTGAAAGAAACTTAGCAAAGTAAGGGGAAAAGATTGCAGTGTTCACAAAAAATGTGAAAAAATGATGTTCACAGAGCCTGCCAGCAGCATTTTGTTAATTATTTTTCTGTTTTCATCAAACTACACTGGATAGTTTTTTTAGATTTTATTGCATTTTGAGATAGGTAACAGAGAACCTTTCAAGTTTCACAAATATCACAAGCATACAAACTTTGTTTTAAATTAATATTGTTATTCTTTATTCATAAACCACCCTTAAATTCTACAGTATGTTACAAATTATGACAATACAATGATCGTTACTTATAATACAATGACAGACTCATAAGGTCCTGCCTTAAATAGAGTGTGTCGAATAGAGAATCACTGAAAAAAAGCTTATTTTGAAAATGTTATAGTACTTTCTGCTTGCATTTGGGGTTGCCCTTCCTGCTCCTTCTTTTACCAACACAGCAGGTGCTATTCATTACTGAGATGTCTTTATAACAGAAGGTTATCCTTTAGACTTCTGCAATGCTATATTTTACCATTCTGAGCTTGTGAACTATACTTTGTTGTGTGCATTCCCCTCAGTACTATTTTCCCCATTGAGTGCTGCACTGTAGCCACAACTGAGACTTTTTTCAGACCTTTATATCTCAGTGTTGAGTGTGAGAAGGAATTACCTAACATTTTTAATTAATGCAGCCTGGATAGCTTATCAGAGAAGTTTTTGAATTGTACAAACACAGAAAATAGTACATTTCAGTAATAATTCAGCCGCATAAAACAGTATAGTGCTGTGATGGGCATATAAGAAATGAAATATGACTGTAAAAATTATGAATTTGAGAATGATAATATCCCTTTTATATAAGTCATTTAAATGAACTATACCTATTTAATGACTAATGTTTGCTCACTTAGTTTGTAAACATTTCTGTCTAGAAATTTGTGCCTGATACCTAGTTTTCTCCGCAAGCTTTCAAAACATGTAAATTGCTAACAATTAAAACCTTTCCCCATAAACCATATCTTACAAAAAATGTTTCACTGATCTGCTATAATTACTGCATAAAGATAAGCCTTCACAAACAGAGGGAGTTATTGACTAAAGTGACAATTCGACTGTCAAATTCTAAACACCGGATTTCCATAGCAAATCTGCAACCTCGACAATTTTCCCATTGCAAAGTCACAACCGAGGCAATTTTAAAGTTCCATAGTAAAGTTGTGATTGCGACAATATTCTCATTATAAAGACCCAACTGTGACAATAGCAGACTATTGCAACTTTCTTTTGCTGGTGAATTCACACCTTTACAAAACAATTTGGACTTTGGCCAATAACCCCTAATCTCACTATTAGACAAAAGCTCTGATGACTGTGACTGTCATTCATTTAGACAGTGACTGTTTCCAGTATTTGATTGTTAACAGGACAGGAAAAAGCTGTAAAACTTAAAGAGTCCTTTGTGTGGCCTAAAGGCTTCTTTTTACTGGCACATTTAATCATAGATTTAAGCAGAATCCAGAAATGAATCATTGTGCAATTCTTTTTACTGTTGATATGATTTTTTTTTAAAATTTCATTTGAGTAGCCAGTAAATTATCTTGATTTGTTATCATCTGTACAGCTTATTAATAATAGTATTGTTTAACACAATGGTCGGCAAACTTTGTAGAGGAGGGAGCCATTTCTCTCCCTCCTCCACCATTGCAAATTGCTCCTGGAGCTGCAAAGGGGGAGGAGCTTATACAGTCCTGATCACATGACCTTCTGACATCCCATCAAAAGAGATGTCAAAGGTCATGGGCGGGTGGGTGGTTAACTAGCTCGGAGCCACACAAGGCGGCCAAAGGGCCAAATTATGCTTACAAGCCACAGTTTCCAACCACTGATTTAACAGTATCATAGTTTTAACTTTTTACATATTCCAACAGCATACGCCAGATAACAGAGACTTAAAAAGGAAAAAAAAATGAAATATTTTTTAAAATTGTTCCATTAATGGAAAAAATATATGTACTCTACAAAGGCAGCCCAAATTTTATCCCCCAAAATTTCGATTATAATGTCTGGTGGTATTAGGGACTTGTCAAACCTACAATACAGTAGCATGACCATTACTGATGCTTGTCTAAATTCTTGAAATGCACATACATTCTGACAGCATACCAATTAACTTTGTACTATTTACTCTACTTTTTAACATTTTTAATTTAAACATTAACATTATAATTTTCAGAGCTCCACTAAGGCACTCAGCAAAGTAAGAGAGAATTATTTGGCTGGTTGGGAAACTTAGGGGTTGTTGAGTAAAGTCTGAATTGTTGCATAAAGGTGTGAATTTACCAGCTAAAGTCAGTCGCAATAGACTGCTTCTGTCACAGTTGCGACTTTATTATGGGAATATTGTCATGGTCGCGGATTTACTATGGGAATCCCCTGTTTGAGAATTTGACAGTAAAATTCTCACTTTATTAAATAACCCCCTAAGAGGAATTGAAAGGGAAACTAGTGGTAAACCATACTTACCGGATCGATCTAGCAGCAGTACACAAAGGAGATCAGTATTCATCTGATGATCCTCAGCCCAGGATCGTCAGATTAATACATTGCTGCCCTGTTTATTTCTGGGTCTATGTAAGTGACGTCGGCCCCTCACATAGACCCCACCTCCCCAACTTTTGGCAAAACTAACTGGCTGCACATGCCCAGATTGATTGACTTCAGTTAGTTTCACTGTGTACTTCAAGCAATTCTGCAAGACTAATCAGGTAAATATGTTTTACCACTATAGTTCCCCTTTAGCTTTGGCTGAATCCCTTGTTAAATCAATAGGTCTAATAGATAAGAACACAATAAAATAAAAATGCTGGGCTTTGACTCATCATTAAGAAGTTATGAGCTCCAGTTCTTCCCTAACAGTACAAGGCATCCATTTTGCTGTATTAGACATGCCTCCTCACTCTCTGATAAACTTACTAGGGTCTGCAGCATGGGTCTTCATAAAGCTGTATGTGTACATGAGAGGCTAATTAGCATTATTAGACTCCCTGCACACTATTTCAGAAGGTGAAGGTGAACTCAGTTACTATCCATTCCAAAGAACAGCTATTGAGGATCTCAGAAAATTTCAGTAATACTGGATAAATACAGCAAAAATAATAATAAATTATGTGCATAATACCTATCAGACAGCAAAGTAGCTTGTCCTTCTATTTCAAGTTCTCACAACCACTTAGTATTGAAGTGTTCAGAGTCTTAAGGATGACTGAACATTTAAATTTCTTTGTCAATTGGTAGAAGATTCATTTTTAAAAACGTATTGAATAATTAATCAAGCACTGGGATGTGTCAGCATTACATTGTGTCCTATGTTCTCATCAAATTACTTTTATCAGTCACCAAGAATTATTGGAGTCGATTCCTCTGTGGTATTTAAATAATAAGGAAGGCTATTTCCCATGCTACCAATAGTAAGAAAGATGAGTACTGTAGTATTAATGATACTTTATATGGACTAACAGTTAATTGTATGTATAAAACAAGCTTTCGAGAGATATTCTCCTTTCTTCAGGTCAAAGCAAGTACTAAAGATACACAGTTTGTAATGGATAAACAGTATGTGGGGCAATAAACGACAAAATAAACAGCTAGAAGGGTGGGTTGTGAAAGTCGTAAATAACAGTTGATGGAGGACAGGGGGTAGATGGACAGTCTAGTGGGAAGGTGGTACTGGGGGTTGGGGAGGATGGGGGAGGAAGGAAAACTAATAGAAAGATACAATTTTGTGCTTACTGATAATGTCTAAGAAAACCAATCTCATTATTCAGTCCACAGTTCTTTGAGTCAAAAAATGCGATCATTTTAAGTTCAAATGTTTTTTTTTCTTGTTTGTTAGTAAAATGTCCTTTTCCTTATTTCCATGTTTTGGATATTGTTTTCAGCCTGTGAGAAGTGATGTTCAACAGGAACAGAGAGATCTCCCTCTTTGTGATGTTGTATAGTGTATCTGTGTGTATTCATTCTCTTTGTGA
>WMED01018167.1:0-12785 GCA_019650415.1 Pipa parva | reverse complement strand
AGACCAGTGTTCCAGCTCACTGTTGCAGCTCTTGTTACCCTTCTATCTGTGTATGTAAGTCTTCTTCCCACTTAGACTGTAAGCTCTATGGGGCAGGGACCTCCATCTTCTTGTGTCAATCATAACCTGGCACTTAAAGTGATTTTACACTTGTAAGTTACTTGCTTGTAATGTATAATGCACATTTCGCATGTCTGTATTATATTTGTGTTGCTGAATTGCACAGCACTGCGTACATTTGTGGCGCTTTATAAATAAAATTATACATACATACATACAAAACCCAGAATGTCAAAGTTCACACTCATTCTAAAAATGGACTGATGAAATAATTTTGCTCATATCTAATTAGCACCTTCTTATAACATTTTGTTTGGTTGTATAAAACACACCTGGAGGCACTATGCTACAGGTTTAAAGGAAGCGTAAATAATATTACTTCAAGGATTCCATTTTTCGTTCATCTTTTGCAGTTCTGATCTAAGTACCACATCTGCTGCTGCATGTTCCTACAGCGACGACAGACTGGTGAGATTTATGACTATTCTTGGATCACGGCGCGGTATCCTGTGCCTACACCTGCTGTATATGCTGTCACGCAGGCATGGCTTAATGTAATGTACCATTCTATGAAATTTTTTTCAGTCAATAGCGCAGACATTTCAAACACAGAATATGATAGCGGCCATTGGAAAGTCATGGGACAATGCATCTGGGATTTTCCAGATCCCTTACTATTAATTTATTTATTGGGTATCAAACAAGCAGTCGGGAACCTGTAGCCACCAGGCTAGTTTTATTCTGTAAATCTGTACATGAAACTGCAGTTACAAGCCATTGCTCAAGTAACAGAATAAAGAGTGTGTCATATTTTGTCCATCACAGCTTTCCTTTTTTGTGTCTTAAAGGTTTGCAAGCGCATCTAAATGAAAGAGTTCTCTGGTCCTTGTAGGTTACTTGCGTTATGCTTTTCAAAGATGTCCCTGTACTGGAGATTTTCTACATGAAACTTTAATGCGGCTGTCAGGGAAAACCCTAAGAGATGTCAAATTGAAACAAACATCAAAGCCATTCAGATTCTGTTTGTTCCAACTTTGCAACTGGTTTCCAGTAAAGATGGCATTGTCAAAATAACATTTCATCCAGTTAAATCTACTCGCCGTGTTAATTGTTTATTCATTTTTTTTTTTTTTTCATAATGTTTGTATATTGTGTTATTTTGGCACAATTATGATTGGGGTTTTTTTTCGCTAAGATATAAACAGCATACTGTGATTGTATTTTACAGTTGCTGATAGTAAAACAGACATTCTCCTGTTGCCTGTGAAATGAAGTGCTTGCCGTTGAACTGTTTGTTGTTTTCACAGCTGCAGATTTTTAATCTTGTTTGGTCACTGTGACACTTCAGACAGGAACGACGCTCTCTGAAGCACACTTCTAGACCTGTGTGCTTCTACAGTCTGGTTGTCTGTCACTGGTTATTACAGGGACAGATGTCAACTGTTGATTGTGCATTACTCATCCTAAACAAAACTACAAAATGTCAAGGCTCTTACACAAATTGGGAAGCATGACATTCATTGAGATAGAGCTGATGGTGTGGTCTCTCTTGCATAGGATCTGTACTCTCTAACAACAGTGCTTTGTGTAGATCCTACTGCCAACAAACTATGCTAACGGTCTTTAAATTCCAGTGCATGGAACTTCCTGGAGTCAAAATATGAAGAAACTTGATTCTATGATTGTGATTCTTGCTTCTTTGTATCAAATAGTGTTAAGTGAGGGCAGAGAACTCAACTATACGCTAAAACTGAACACCAATGGCAGGCAGGAAAGTTAATAACAGAACATCACAACTAACTAATCCCTTTAACTGGAGCGTGAAACCAGACTGCTTGCGAAGAAAGCTGATCCCTTTAACTGGAGCATGAAACAACAGGACTGCTTATGAAGAAAGCTCATTCCTTTAACCAAATGCACTTGAGGCACAGCGCCCTACCGCTAGCAGTGTAGCTAGGGAAAATCCCTGCACAAAACTGAAATTCCCACAGGACAGTTACCTCCACCCAAGTACTCAGTCGCCTGACCGCCAATAACATAGGGCTGATGTAGCACAAGAAAGGGAGTGAACGTAGGCCAAAACTTAGTAAGACCA
This sequence comes from Pipa parva, assembly GCA_019650415.1. Taxonomy (NCBI): domain Eukaryota; kingdom Metazoa; phylum Chordata; class Amphibia; order Anura; family Pipidae; genus Pipa; species Pipa parva. Next base: position 10,630 of record WMED01018167.1, on the reverse strand, counting down.
GAAAGTTAGTACAAACAGGGACAAACATGGAGGAAGCCGAAAATGCCAAACCGACAAGGTAAAACCAGAGAGAGAGTCCTTAAACATAGTCAAACAGAAAAAAAAACAGAAAGTCTTTAGCAACACTTTAAATGACTCTTTTCTCTTCAATAGATTTTGTTTTCTGCCAGTATTCTATAGTATTTAGATGTTGAAACGTATATATGAAGTCTCTGGTGGTTGAATAATACCAGAGGCTATGGGAGCACAAAAAATAGATGGGGTGGGGGGAAGGAAACAAAAGGGGAACAAACCCCTAGTGCATTATCGCAAAATACAATGAATACACCACACTCGGGATTATGCAAACTATATGTGTTAGGATTGGAGATCCAAACCAAAGAAAAGTGGCACACAAAGTGAGTGAAATAAAATACAGGAGGTGACTATGAACACTGTCAGAGCGCAACAAGTATCTCAGCATTTTTTATTGGACTTTTCTTATGTAGATTGGACTCATATGTGTTTCTATACTTTATTTAAAGTACGTATTTATGTTTTTATGCATATTCTAAGGGCGCTATACAGTTTTTAGACTTCTTTATAAAAGTCTTTTCTTTTTGTATTTAGATGATTTTAATCTTTAGAGTTTGTTAACAATTCCACATGCAGCATGACAGCTACAAACCAATGCCTAAGGCATGAGTCACCTTCTGCATTGAGACAATGCTGGTTTCCAACACAAAATTCTTGTAATTATGTAAATAAGCTGCAAAAAAAAAAAGAAAAAAATCTTCCAAATCAATTTTTCAGCCAATGTTTTATATATATATATATATATATATATATATATATATATATATATATATACGAAGCTTTAACACAAATATTTATTTTCTTCCTTTTTCCTAAGTATTTCTGATGTATGGGTTATATAGTTTACTCCATTGTAATCTTTGGCCTAAATAAAGTTTGTCATCTTATCTACCAAATCTCAGGTCAACATTGCCTGCTAAAATGTATTCTACAGACTTCAGATACTCGGGGCTGCGAATGACATTCACAAAATGAGACAAGTGTATTTACAGAAGTAAAATCTATCCGTGCCAGGCTCTGTGAGTCAAGCTAACAACGTGTACATCCTTCCTCATCCTATTCCTTGTTGGCAGGCAGCTGTCACATTTGATGGGGAATGCCACAAAGAGATAATGAAATGGAATGCTTGCAAATTCACTATGGGACACTATAAATGTCAGACTCTTTTGTGGCTTTTACATTGTAGTTATTTTTGTTCTGAAAGAGACCACCCGTGTGTATAGAACTTCCCTCAACAAGGACAATAGTTGAAATAATGTGACAGTATTAGTTGCATTAATAGTGAAGATCTGCTCTGTTACATACAATAGAAACACAGAAGTGTGCGTGAGATAAGGATTTTCTGTAACACTGCATCTACCATTTTGAACACCACTAAAATGAAAAAAAAATGGAGGCGATGGATCTGGTTATTAATAAAAGAATAATAGATTCGATTATGCGCGGTACTTATTTCATTTTTAAAAAATTGCACCATCCTCTTTTATAAACCAAAGGACTATATATTCTGGTATTGAAGAGTAACATTTTTTATTAATTTGGTCCTTTTTAAAAAAAAAAAAAGTGAAAAAGCTAAAATGTTATTGTTTTGAGCCAGGAATGTTCAATCTACAGCCTAGTGGCCATTGCTGAACTACAAATCCCAGCAATGGCAGCCAAAGTACATTTATATTACACATGTCTAGATTTACATTGTGAGTATTAACTCAAATGGTGCAAGTCCTGGTTAAACTTTCACTCAATATTTCACAATTTTACACAACCCCTTAATTCCCAAAGCACCTTCTATAGTAAATAAAGCAGCAGTTTCTCATGCAGCCTTGGCCAGATTCCTCTCTTGGTCTCAGAAGCAATATCAGCAGTAAATTACTGTAAAAGGGAAGCCTTAACCCTGACACTCAGAGTATCCTATCTGGGGCAGGATATCCACTTCACCCTTTGGGATTTACTCCTTCAGCATGCCTCCCAACTGTCCTGGATTTAGCCGGACAGTCCTGGTTTCTGGATCCTGTCCTTAAGTCCCCAGAACCAGCTGTACCCACCCAGTCCACCCCCCAGCCCTGTACATACTTCCTGGTATGTCACCAACATTCGCCCAATCAAAACCCAGTGGACAGGTGCTGATGATGTCACTGCTGGGGGTAAAAGGCGCTACCTTCTAGGGTGAGTGTTATGCTTCACCCACTCCTGTTTCTGCATTGGAAAATTCCCTTGTAGGGTAAATCCTTCCCCTCTGCTGTCAGGGAGAGAATGAACACTATCATTAGGGAGCACACCCTCTATGTAGCCCAGGTCACTTAATCTCTCAGGTAAGACTATATACCGTATTTGCCGGCGTATAAGACGACTGGGTGTATAAGACGACCCATAACTTTACCAGTTAAAATATAGAGTTTGGGATATACTCGCCATATAAGACTACCCCTTTTCCAATGCAAATCTTGCTTGGATTGGTCAGCTCTCCCTTCCTGCCCAGCCTTCCCTGTCTCCAAGATTATCAGAGCACCATCACACTGTGCTGACCCTACAAGCCCTACCCTCTGAAGGAGGGGGTGCTATCTTAGTGCTGACCCCCTCCATTTCTCTCTCCTTACCTAGCTCCTCTGTTGCCCAGCTGTCTGTGCTGAGCGCTATAGCGTTTCCTCTCCCCAGCAATGATTAAACTTCCTGTCATTCACAGGATGTTACATCAATGCTGGGGAAGGAATGCTGTAGCGCTTAGCACAGACAGCTGGGCAACGGAGGAGCTCGGTAAGGAGAGAAAAAAGTGATACCCAGCATATAAGACGACCCCCGACTTTTCAGATGATTTTCAGGGGTTAAAAAGTAGTCTTATACGCCAGCAAATACAGTATATAACATGACCTTTAATCATGACCTTCACCAGCAGATGGCAGCAAACCCTGTTCCTAATTTATTATATTGAAATACTTTTCATACTGTCTGTAGTCTTGTACTTTGTAAATTATTTGTGGTTTGTGCTGAAAATGAAAACAAATTTGTGATCCGACCCATGAAGGGGGTTCCTCACAGTTTACAGCTAGGGTTTAGGTATTTAGTAGTATATAGTGAGGCAGTAGTTCAAGTAATATGAGGGCAGAGTGGTGGTTCAGTGGTTAGCTGGCTCTGGGTTCAATTCCATCTTGGACTTCATCTGCCTGGAGCTTGTATGTTCTCCCCATACTTGTGTAGGTTTCCTCCCACAATCCAAAAACATACATCTGTGTCTGTCCACACAGGGTAGGGACTGAAGTGAATGATGAATCTCTGTAAAGCACTGTGTAATGTATCAGCGCTATATAAAAAAAATGAACAAATACAAAATAGAAGGTACACACAGTAAGACCCCAGGGTTCAGGAAATTCCTAATGTTGCAATTGATGGTTACCAGGTTGTCATATATACTCTGCACCTCATGATAGTGATTGGTTGTGAAAACAGGTTAGGTCCAGGGGTGCCAGGGGTGCATCTGTAAGAATTACCCCCCTCGCCCCGTGCAACACACAATATTACCTAGAGGTATAAATGATAACATAATATTCCTAGTAGTTGTACTGGGGTTTAGTCACATGTTATTTATTTTTTTAATTCAATGTAAAAAAAAAAATCAAACAATAGTTAACTGCAAATCTTCTTTGGCCAACAAACTCCTTTACCAGCAAAAAACCATTTAATTTGCACATTTTACTTCAGTTATAATTTCTTCATGTAACGATGGTGTAATTGATTTGTAATTACCATCAGAGAAGAACAACCGCTGCTCACATATGTTAAACTAATTGCAAAATATATTGTTTCTTTCAGATTCTAATGCTCTGCCTCAAGTGATCTTTCCTTAAGCACCAACAGGCTAAAGCAAGTCGAGTGACAGGGAGAACTCTGGGAGATGATAAAACACAGTTTCATTGTAGCAGTAAGGGTCTTACATGCATTAGCCTAATTCTGCACGTTGGCTCTCCCAGTAGGATGCAAAGCAGGTGTCAGTGCTTTGAAGCAGAACTAGTTTTTATAATGCAATCCCACCTTGCTTGGAATTCTTTGCCATATGCTGCTTTTTTCTCTTCTCTCTTCTTGAAGAGCAGCAGATAATTAATGGAATATTTTTATTCAGGAATGTTGTCGCTGTATATAGGAGTGCCTGCTTCTTGTCAGTTACACATATCCTAATGACTAAGGCTGGGTGGAAATCATTTCATTCATGTTCTCCCTGCACTTTCATGGGTTTCCTCCCACAATCCAAAACCATACATCTGTATTTATCTATGTATGTGACTGAATAGGGAAACTAGAGTGTAAGCTCCTCGGGACAGGAACTGAAGTGAATGAGGAATCTCTATGAAGTGCTGAGTAATATAGTACCACTATATAAAAGATGAATAAATAAATATATGCAGTTACCGAATGCTCTACCAGGGAATCATATTATGTACAAGAGACCCAAGGCTGCTGCCTTACCCCCGTGATAGGGGGCTGGCCACAGTCCTTTACCATAAAAGATATTTTTAGGCTTATAGTTAGAGGAAGGTTGTATGCTAACCATTTGCTTGTCAAGAGACTGACTGTTATAATTCCTCTCTGTTTCGAGCTACCAAACAACACAGACCCACGACCACTGGTCTGTACCATCCTATAGAAACTACTGCTGCTGTCTGTGCATACTCTAAACTAGACACAAGTCAGAATAAATAACTCCAATTTGCTGAAGTCATTAAAACATCAGAATTAGTTTTTCCGCATCCAATACAAAATGTATGATAGATAATGTATAAAACATGCCATGTGGCTTTTAGGTGGGGTAATAACTTTGTTCACTACTTTGTGCATCAGACACATTGCCACTTCCAGTAAGCGATCTACAAGATCTACAAATAAAATCAGACTTTAAACAGATCAATCAAAAAACCAGTGCTAGCAAACAGAGCAGTCCTATACCGTCTTGTTCATCACAAACTGTGAAATGTCAGATGTGTGAATCCTTTGCTACTGAAAGAAAAAGACAAGATGAACCGCCTGGTACTGTACCCAGTGTGCCACTTTTTAACAAGGGCTTCTTTTATGCCATGAATAAGAGCACGTTCCTGCCGACAGTGTTACAAAACATGTAACTGTACAGGCCTTATTACAATGCCATGGCTCATTTTCCCATAACACCAAATGATGTCATCGAATCTATTGGACCATTGTAGTAAAGCTATCGGTATTTTCTGAATTGAGTGGGTGGAAACCCACACAATCATAGTTAAAACAGACAAATTAGTGAGTTCAGCAAAGTAAAATGTGTGCATGTCACTTACACTTGCTGCGACCAAATGCAGAATGCAAGAGTATCCATGCCTCACTAGCAACACAAGCACACTCATTTACAGCTGTTGTTGCAGGTGTTTACCCCCTCCATGCTTATGGTAGAGTAAAATAGCAGATTGTTTCTAGTGTTTCATAATGTCCTGTTTTACACTTGTGACAACCATCAATGTGGCCATAAAATGGCCTATCCCACTAAGTCCTGACGGTATAATTTCACAGTGACCCCAACTCATCCTTTAATTGGCTAATAAATTACTTTTAACTATAATTTAATGTTCAGGAGATTAAATATGATAGTTCATTCACAGGAATGTGAAATACTGTTCACTTTCAGGACAACACAAAAGACACACCAGATACCCTCCGAGGCTGGAAGAAAAAAAAAAAGGTTTGATCTCCAGCTGTGAAAAGATTTATTTACTGTAATGCTGTGAAATTGTGGAATTGGATTCCTTCAGGAATTGGTTCTAGTAGAATGGAAAATGGTTTGAATGATTACTTAAACTGTTTATTTAAATCTGTAAGAATATTTCTAGCTGATCCACTTTAGGTTTCAATCAGCAGAGGATAATCTAAGGATTTAATTATTCAGTCATTTTTTATAGGATGAACTTGAAGGATTTGTTTCTTTTTTTAACTTTGTAACTATAAATGCTTGTTATGAGACTTTGGGTGAAAACTACTTTTTGTTTTGGTCGTTTTTGGCCATTTTCTCCTGATTTTTCCATTTTCCAAGTATTCCACCGGTTGCGGTAAAAATCAAAAAAATGAAAAAAATCAGGCAAAAACACCTTAGTAAATTTCACCCAAATTTATGTAATGGCCACATACTGTACAATGCAGATGCCAGAGTGGGCAGCCACTGATACTCCTCTCTTGTGAATAGGTTGAGGAGCCAGAGGTGGGACCCTAAAATGTTTTATTCTAATCTGCTGTATGTCCATACATTTCAGCCTACATACCACCTTGTCAAAAAAAATACTTCTCTCTTCTTTCCTTCATTAGCCAAAGATCTTCCCACCAATCTCTATCCAACTAGGAATTCCTCCCAAGGTATACCAAACATCCGATTCCACCATATATAAAATATCTTGAAAAGATTACAGTTAAAAGTCACCCACGTGACCTTATCCGCTATAAAGTGTAACATTTGACTTTTATGTAGCAGTGGTCCATCCACTGCGCAGATGAAACATGCCAATTCTCCATAGGCAGTTTTGAATTCACAGGTAAGGACAAGTGCTAAAACTTGCGCTGTTAATCTAACACGCCTTCACTGAATCAATTTCTCAGTGACTTTCACATGCTGCAAATCACCCATCTGCTCAATCCCCACAAGAACATATACAATATTATAAATGATATCAATGTCCAACTTTTCGCATTTTTTTTATTTATTTTGAAATAATGATCCTATCACCTTATTGTAGATTACTGTTTGTTTTGCTCTGATGCACTACACTACATTATGTGTTTGCTATCTCTATGAAGTGATAAAGTGCTGTGTACATATATGGAGCTGCAGGTGGAAGAGAATCCAGCTACTGTGCAGCATGTGATATTTTTCAAACGAGTGCTTTCTCTATATTTATAGATAATATATTTATTTATACTTTGCATACTTTTTAATCAGTGCTGCAGAGAATACTTGTCACTTATGAAAGAAATGATACTAGTCGCTGAAATCTATTCTTTTTTTAAATAACTGCAGATTCAGGTAAAGATATATAAAATGTATAATGAAAAAGGACAGTTGCTCGGGTCCAGGACAAATATAATGAAAATGAAACACAATTGTTCTCTAAGGACCGAGGAGGCTATTCTTGCAATGAGAAAAAAAGAAAATTAAAAAGCAATTATTATTTGCTTCTGGAATGTGTTTTTAGTTTTGACGTTTTTTTTTTTTGCTGCATTTATTAATTATAATAAGCCGCGATTAGTATTCTGTGCCTCATAAAACCACTGACCCATTATAATCACATCATTATCGTAAACATTAGGATACTACTGCCATCATGTGGGATCCAGGAGAAGTGCAGTATGGGGCCACATGAAGAAAAAAAAAAAAAGATGTTTCTGTACATGTATAAAAATTCCCTGTATTAAAGAGATTGTAAGATTATAAAGAATATACTAACAATGAGAAATGTTAGAGAAATGTGTCCAATAGTACAAAAATCAGTATCAGAATGTCAGAAACTCTTAATTTGTTCAGAATACATATTTACCTTCCAAATCTTTGCAGAGGTTTCCTATTGGTTATCTGGTTGTAATGATTACAATCTGAAACTCAGTTCCATGAAAATTTAAATGGCGGATCTGAGCGAACAGGAAGAGTGACATCTGGTGCTCTGTGGAAATTAATTTTTATGACAGTTTATTTACGATTTAAAATGATCAGCTGACACAGGGGAATTTTTTTTAACAGGGGCAATATTTGACAGAGGCCTAGTAACCCATAATCAAAGGTTGCCTTTCATTATTCTAGCTCTCCTTTACCAAAAAATGCTATCTGCTGATTGGCTGTGATACACTATTAGACCTTAGTAAATGATTGCCCTGTTCATATATTACCCACTCTTAACTGACAAGTTAATGCAGTAAGAGGTCTCACAAACTAAACAGAAAAGAGTTGAATTATTGTAAAGGCCACAAAGCATGGAGTCAAGGAGTGTTGCAAAACTGAATTGGAGATAGGATATGATTTTTTCAAATTAAATGGCTGTTCGGCAACTGGGCTTATAAAAGAGAATGACCATCGTCACCTTAAGAAATTAAACAAGGACAGGAATGGATAAATAGTGCACTGATAAACAGATTCTTACCTTGACATACCTAGAAACTTGCCAGGTTTCTCCAGGGAAACCCTCAATTCCAATGAATCTGTGCAGGCCCACCCCATAATAACACACATCATGTCATAAGTCTCACCCATCCATACTTGAATCTCCAGGGCATAAGTTCTCAGGTATGTACATATATCACCTCAATCTAAAGTCAGCAAAGCTCGTTGCCTGGTCTTGTAAAACTGAAGAGGTTGTGTGATATTTTTTTTAGATGATATGTCCTATAATACAGAATGAGTATTGCCATGTTTGTTTTACTCTTGTGGAAAGATGGCGGTACTGGTTGGAAAGGGTGAATAAACAGGTAAATCCATCCCTGCATCAATGTATAATAATTGATATACATTCTGATTTACTCCATTGTAGCCAAGGAAGTGCAATATGGCATTTAATATGTACTATATTTAAGCATGTCAAATCTTTACAGCACACTACATCCTGTGCCAATTGCTTGGCTCATGGATAGAGTTAAATCTGTGCCCTTAGCAAACACATTACAATAGACACACAACTTTACAGCATTAAAATAAAACGTTACAATGTGCCTTTGATTCATTCAGTATCCCCTAATATTTACACTGCTGTAAAGTTAAAGCTCTTCCCAAGGTAAGAAAGTAAAGATCCCAGCACAAAGAATAGCAGCGTACGTCACCTGGAAATGTCATCTCACTGTCTGGATGCCTCTCTATTAAATGTGCCGTGAATAAAGAGGGAGAAAGAAATGTAATTGGTTTGCTGGTTATGACTCACTTGTGGATCATAAGATTTTTAATATCCTGTAGAAGCCCATGTATTGTGTAAAATAATTCCGAGCATCCGATAACCACAGAAAGCTCTTTCCCCGTGATCGATGGGAACAGAAGCTGTTAAATTACCTGTTACATCAAGTGTTACATTCCATTGCTTAACACTGAGGTGGTTGTTGATAAGGTAGCCCATAATTTCTATCAAGAGAGAAAGCCTTTCTTATTTACACCATGTGCTACAGTTATTTTGTCAATGGGCAATATTAGTCTCCCTCTCTCTCCTGCCGCGGAAAATCTGCAGAGGCCGTAAATGGGATGTCATGATGTCTATACTGCTCTGCAGCATTCCCTTATCCCTAGCTGATGAAAGCACAACTAGACATTGAAGAGGCTTTTTAGATTGTGTCCATAATTTCCTCTCCGCAGCAGTGTCAATGAAAAAAAAGAAAATCCCAGTTCTATATTTCATTTAGGGAAGGATACAATGTATGAAACCCATTATCAGTGCATGATTCTGAATAGATTCCTATTTATTTATTTATTTAGAATTTTTTTTTTTTAATTAATGAACCATATTTTTCCAAAATACTTGTATTTATTTTGGAGAAAATAATGGGAGTTAAGAGGCAGGATTTTCAACTATTTTTTACTTTTACATTTCTCTTTAAACTTCTGAAATATACAATGCGTGGAGGTCTGCCATTTACTTATTTCCCAGATATATTTAGAAAGGAATCTGAGTGAATGAGAAGCCATGATCTTATCTCTCCCTCAGTCTATCTATTAGATCAAGCAATAATTGTAAAATCAGATGGGCCCAAGGGAGATAAAATATACTTAACTGTAAAATTAATCCGATGAACGCTTCCTTAAAGGGACACCAAACCCTTAAATATGATATAGGTTCATAATATGCATGGGAATATCTAAGTTGAAGGGGAAGTTCAATCCTTATTCAAAATTAATAGCCTAAAATTCTATGCCAGTAATAAACACTTTACTAATGCATATAGGTACCACTTAAACATAAAAGCGAAGTCCATCTGGCAGACTTCCTGATCCATTTGTCTTCTCTGCCTGGTATTGCAATGTAAACGTCACCTCACCATCTAATACACAAACCAATCAGGATCACATCTACCCTGGGTGATGTCATATTTCCATGACGTGACATGATTCTGATTGGTTTGCTTAATGCATTAGAAAAGTGTTTGTTTTGGACTTTGATTTTCAACTTATTCCATTTTAATTGAGACTCAACTTCCCTTTAACTATGGTAGCCACAATGAAAATAATTACATGGAAAATTACATTTTATACCAAAAACACTGGCTCCTTTAACCCTATAGAGTCTGTTTGCTGCCATCTGGTTAGACATTGCATTGTGTCTATACAATCAGTTTCTGGAGCAATGAATATTCTAATCAACACAGTTAGTAATAAATTGGGAAAAGGAAGTGTTACAGTGATGGGGCAAGTTTTCTAAAATGTGTAACCCACCCATTCTGGGGTGTGTGTTTTAACCCCTAATGTAGTGGTACTATGCCCAGAAACCTAGTGAGAACCTCAGGTAGTGGGCCTCGCTTACGGAACTTAAGAAGCATTGAACCAGCTTGTATCTCACACACAGCAGTGTTTAAGTACTTTTACCAATGCTTC
>WMED01018166.1:0-12786 GCA_019650415.1 Pipa parva | reverse complement strand
AAGTGAGCCGAAGGCTTCGCAGCTCACTACGCACAATGGTGAATTAGCCCCTAAGTGTCAAATTGTAATATGAACCTGTAAATAAAATTTAAATAGAAAACTAATATACTTTAGTAAACTAAAGTTAAATGAGGAGGCAGTCATTTCGCTCTGTCCTCCAGCGACGACTATTTTTTAGTGAGTCGCAAAGGGGGAGGATCGCACTTCTCCCGACCACATGACCTGCCAACGGCCAATCAGAAGAGCCATCGGAGGTCATGGGTGGGGCTTCAGAGGTGCGCTTCGAGCCACAACAACGTGGCTAAAGAGCTGCACATTGCTAACCGCTGGGCTAGGTTCACACTAGTGTATTATGCACAGCGCATAATATGCTAGTATGAAAAAAAAAATATGGCTCAATGATTCCCTATAGTAGTTACCAAGTTCCTGACACACTAGTGTATGACATTCATATGCTGCGTCCGGAACGCTGGCTGTTGCATTTTTGTCGTATATACTCCGCGTACAAAATGCAACCAGATAGGAAGAGCTGTGATGCACTGTCGCAGGTAAGTACAATAGAAAAATATGCTGGAGTGGGTTTTTTTTTAAGTTTTTTTTTTTTACACTAGAGTATTATGCACTACTGCGCATAATATGCTAGTGTGAACCTAGCCTCAAGGTACATGCAAAAAAAGATATTTTTCTTATGATAATATACTTTTAATATTAACGCTAAGTCTTATATCTGCATTGCTACTGTATATTTAAAATCCTACCAGAATGAAAATCCCTCAAAAATAGACTTGAATTTCTTGGTTATAGTCATCCTCATTCTTGCTGGCACTTTGCCACGATTCTAAAATAATTTGTAACATTGTAATCAATGAATCTGTGGGTTTTAGAACCCATTACAAGTAATGGGATGTGTTGCAGTTTACTGTATTGCAATTAGTTGCACAAAGAATCACATCCCTTCTGTTCTCTGTGTAGCTGCATGCAAGTCACATGTCATTTTCATTTTAAGTACACTTGTTCATGAAGAGTTTTAAAAAATAGATTCTAGTTTCCCTCCAGGAATATCATATGCACACTGTAGTATTACAAATAACTATGTGAATGCATGTAGTCCTAATCATTATCTTGCATTACTCTACAAGGAGCAGTTCACACAGGCCTCTGTAACAGTTACTAGGACTTCCATGCAAATTGCAGTCATTTAAAGGATCTTTTTCTGAAATAGTACAGTTCTGTTTGGACCTGTTTTCAGCTGTTTTGGTTCCATTTGTTGTTCACATTACTTCCTGTAATTGCATTAATTGGATAGCTTCTGGATCACGCAGTGAAATTCCCTGTTAAACTGAGGGGAGATTGGGAGGAGGTGAGCTAATGCTACAGAGTTAACCAGTAAGGTTAAGGCTGTGTGTATGTAACACTTTTGCCTGAGATTCTGAAACTGAAATTCCAGGACCTGTACAGTTGAACTTCTGTTCCTTGGAGTTTTAAGACAATGATTTCCTTTTACTTTAAGGTCTGTGTTTTCTAGGCTTTCTACACAGTTTTTGTTTATATCGCACAATATTTTGTCATGCAGATTATGCTGTCCAACTGGATATAAATGTGCAGTGTTTTTACTGACAAATGCACTTTTTTTGCAGGTTCCCCTCCTCTCTGTGTGTTGGACTTGGCCAGGTCAGTGGAACGCTCAGGCTTCTCCCGACCCACCCCCAATTCATCATTGCATTAGCAACTGGCAACACTAAATGCTCTTCTGTTTTCTGTAGATGCTGGCCACAGTGCTTGTACTGTGGGTGGGAAAGGTACTGAGGGTGGTTCATTTCCCAGATTTCGACAGGCACATACCTGGAAAGGTACATTGCTTTGCCTCATCTCTGAGTAATCCTTAATTGCTTAATTAATGTGCATGTTTCTCTTGAAGTGTTTCTGCTCCTAATTGCATATAAGTGGCATAATGTTAATGTTAGGAAGTATGATTTTATAGAATCTAGTTCTGTATGTCACTGTAACACAAATAATTTTGCATATTTCTAAAAATTAATTTTATATGAAAGGGCTAGTTTAAGACTTATCCAAGTGGATATTTATCAATGACTCTTATTCTGGGTTCTGTTTAGGGACTATTTACTTTCAGTGTTTACTAAAGGGAAACTAAAGCCTCAGGCTTACTGGCTGGCATGCCAAATAACCCTATTGTGAAAGCCATGGGGTTTACTGTTCAGTTGACTTTTTTTTTTTTACACATATGAAACAAAGGGGTACAGGGCCATTAGGGGCTGCTTGCTGTGTCTTAGCACAATTTCTGATTGCACATGTGTGACCCATGCAGAACAACACAGCTTACATAGCACCACTGAGTAGGTGGACAATTCTAAGCCCCTGCTTTCTGCAGTTCTGGATTTCTTTATTGGGAAATGAAGGATTCCAGCTGTCAGATGGTAAGCCCCTTTAGTTTGTAAATAGGCTTATTAAGCTTGCCAGTAAGCCTGCCAGAGACTTTACCTCCCTTTTAATGACTCAGAAGAGGGTATTGAAAGCACTGTGTCTGAATTTGATGATGATGCAAAATGTGTCATCCTTGTAGGAAGACCTGGACAATATGGCAACATAGACATCTAAGGGGCAAGGATCAGCAGTTAAAGTGAGCAAGATTTTGGCCTGCATTAGAAAGTCATACACTAAAGCAAGGCAAATAAGATTGTGTCCCTGTGTAAAGGAATAGTATGTTCTTGTCTTGAATATGTAGTGCAGATTTTTCCTCTCATCCACAAAATAATGGAAAGGTTTGAGAAAGGAGCCAGAGTTGGACTATGTACAAGACCCCATAGGCTACTGCTTAGGGACCATCTGTTAGTAGGGGATCTGGCCACAATCCCTTGCCATAAAATCATATTTTTTTTGGTTTACAGATGGAGGAACATTGGGCACTAACCACTTATCTGCCTAGGGCCCCACTATGTCTTAATCCATCTCTGAAAAGAGCTACTACGTTAAATTAATAAAGAGAGTCATGTTTATGAAAACATACATTTCAAGCTAGGTTTGTTTACACTGAGGAAGAGAAAGCTGGGGGGTTATAACTTTATATAAATACATGGTAGACTATATAACAAACTGTCATTGGGTATATTCAGTACAGTATCATCTCAGGTGACTTGTTGAGATTTCTTGGGTTTAGTATAAAGGAGGTTCCACCCGTGTAAAAAGCTGTTTCAACAAAGGGGTTGAATACAGACATTTGATTGTCATTTTGGCCTGTGCGGTGGATATTACCCAACTATTAGATAATGATTGTTTGATCTTGTCAGTAAAGGACAAATGTAAAAAAAAAAAAAACGTTAAACCAAAAATTGAAAATGCCTCAAATGTATTTATAATTACCATATGTTCAATGTATGCTTCCAAAAAATCTTCATTGTGTATAGAAAGTAAGATATCTAGCGTTAAAAATTCAGCTTTAGAGCGCATTTCCTGTATATGCTTTATGTAAAGCACCATCAAAAAAAACAATGTGACTGGGTGAGCTCTGTTTAACAACATGTCTTCTATCAGTAAGGAAAAGAGCAGACAGAAAGCAATAACAGTGAAAAAATTCTTCTTTAAAGATGACATTTTTTCAAGTGCTGTATTCAAATAACTGCGATGCCAATCTAAATAGAAACTTTGAATTAGTTTTCTTTCATGTTGCTGGTCCTTTTAATGCAGTATTTGATGGCATTTGCTCCTGAGGTAACCTGATCAAGAGCTAAGCTGTCCAGTGAAATTGTTCTGGCCTAGACCTGGCTCACAATTTGACTTTTCCAAAATCGTATGTAGAAATCGGACATCTTACTCATGCCCATGTAACAGAGTCAGGGCACCAAAGTGAGCCTTCGACTGTCAAAGTTAATTCTCATCACTTTGGGTCGTTGCACTCCATTAGTCACAAATTCACTACTAATAATTATTCACTAAAAAAGAGAATTCTCATAGCATAGAAGCTTGAAGGCTTCAGTAGCCATCTCTTGCGTAGTGTGTTGTGGTCAGTTGTACAGTAGTTGCCCTGTCATCAGCCATAATTTACCACTTAAATCTGGTGAATGTGATACAATTGCCGCATTGAAATCGGTACTGCCACAGACTCTGACACTTGATGAAAGGCGAGTTACCTGAGCTCATTCAAAGAGCTCCGTAAGTCTGCGTCTTTTGTAAGTGGTCTGAATAGGTCGGGAATATGGCATATTGCAGAGTTTGCTGAATATGCGTAGATGGTAAGTGAAGAATAAATGTGAATCCATACCTTTACATGGTCTGGACTTTCATGAATAAGCCAAGCGCCCCCCCCCCCCCCCCCCCCCCCCCCGGCTCATGTCATGTAAATCAGATTACATGTTAGTACTTTTTTCAACTGATTTTCAGATTTGTTGTTGCCTAATTATGAAAAAATTTATTTCCAAAAGCCTTTTAGAAACTTGTAATAAAAAATGCTTATTTCTTTACTGCCACAGTTTAGCATGTGGCCAAACCTGCGCAGAGATTTCTTTCCCAACAAGTAACTTGTTCTTTTTCTCCCCAGACTTTTCCACTACCTCTTCTGTATTTTGGAAATCAAATTTCGGGATTGTTCAGTACCAAGAAGCTTAAGTATGCCATTTTATATCTGATCATTATACAGGGCTGTAAAATCCTTACAAATCTGCACAGTAATCTCATAAACGTGGCTACCTTCCATTTAACATACATAGTACTTACTTTGGTTTTCTTGTACTATTGTTTTCTTCATCAAATTAGATATCGGGGTAATGTATCAATGAGAAAAAAATTGCTCGGGTTTAGTAATCCACAGCAAGGAATCAGCTGCTTGCTTTCATTATTCTAGCTCTACAGTAATAGACTAGTGTATGTTAATTGCTGATTGGTTGCTATGGGTTACTAGACGTTAGAAAACGTTTTTTTTTTTGTCTGTTCATATTATCCCCTGAATAACTTTGCTTTGCCAAGTACAGTTCTTGCTCACACAATGCGGATACAAAGAAGTAAATCCTGCAGTAATATATTGTTACTTTATATCAGTATAAACAAATATTCAGTATTTTTTAAAACAGACAATATACACAAACGCCATACACAGAATTACCTTGATATCCAGAAGAAAACAAATAACTGTTGATGAGACATGGCAATTGTAGTTTTATGCGCCACAGCAAAACTGCAACCAGTACAAGTGCATGTTTTGTTTAGATAATTATTGTATTTATATAGTGCTGACAAGATTAATCATTCACTTCAGTCCCTGCTCAACAGAACTTACAATTTAGTTTCCCTGTTCAGTCACACACACATACAGACTACAGCCAATTTAGACAGGCTTCAGTTAACCTGTATAGTATGTTTTTGGATTATGGTAGGACATGCACACAAGTACGGAAAGAACATACACACTCCAAGCAGATGAAGTCCAGGGTGGAATTGAACCCAGTGCTGCAAGGCAGCAGTGCCAATCACTGAGCCACCGCACTGCCCAGATATTGTGAAATCTTGTTGTGCAGGACAGAGCGGTTTCATATAAGATGGGCACATGGCATTTTTGCCACACTAATTTTTCTGTTTGTGGGAAAAATGCAACCAAACACATTTCCCCAAGATCCCTTTTATAGCTTAATGCACAACTACATGCAGTTTTTCTGCAGTTGCTTTTAATATATGAGAATATTGTTTTTTTTTCATGTCGTTTCCCTGCCATAACCTCCTGAATTTCCAAGCCGCTCCCTTGGCCAACTGCAATATTGAAGAGCTTTTGCCTATAGTGTTTTTGTTTTGTTTTTGTTTTTTATACCTTTAACAGCAAAAAATGTCTTTGATAAAATTTTCTTCACCCATTTTTATTACAAATGTACATACTGTATAATAGAACCATAATTATATTTTGGGTTTTTTATTTTTGCAGTCTTCCAATGTTCACAGTCCTCAGAAGATTCTCCATCTTGTTTACAATGATGGCCGAAGGGTTCTTGTTGAAGTAAGTAGTCTGGTGTTGCTTACGTTTTTTTTTTTGTTTGTTTTTTTGTTTTTGTTTTTTTTTTAAATTCAATTCTTTATTGCGACAGTTAACATAGGTAAAACATACACGAGTTGTCAGAAAAATCCGGCACTCCCAAAAAGTAAAATCAAGCAATTTTATTCAAATATTAGTTAAAAAAACAGGATCCATGAAAATTCAGTGAAAATTAAAAACAAGAACAAACAAGAAGGCACCCCCTGACGCGTTTCGCGCCTAGGCGCTTAGTCATAGGTCATATACATACACGAGAGTTGTTACTTATTCCATAACTATGTTCACAGATCAGGTTAACAGGTATAACATTGTTGTATTCATGTTTTTATGTATTTTTGAAAACTTCCGTTATGGAGGAATACTAAAAATGCTAGAGAAACAGCCTTTTTAATATTGATCTGCAATTTTTTTCTCCTATTTAAAAAGCTGTTCAAAGCTAATTTTATTGCCCCAATATCGTTCGCCATCCTCAAGCTGGCGTAAACAATTATTCTGTATGGAGTTGGTTTTAAGACTTGGCCACAGTCATAAAATTTTACCCATCTAAAAAGGATATTAATGGAACAACTCTAATCTCCCAGAACTATTGACCATCACAGACGCTCAATACTGGGCCAATAGAGGTCTCAAAACATTGGAGATACTAACTTCATATAACTCCTTCCCTAGCCTGGTTCAAATCCAAGAAAACACTGGGGGCAAGACAATATAACTACTCAAATATCTACAGCTGAGACATGCTTACAGAGCACAGTGGAAAAGACTTCCAATTCAAATGCACAACTTGCCAGTAGAATCCATATTAAGGGAAACCCAAACCTCAAACTTGGTTTCAAGAATATACCAAAAATTGAATAGCTTTGTACCAGCACCTTTCCAGGCCTCCTACTATCTATGGCAAAAACATATTGCACAGTTAACCTGGGAGGAATGGGAAGAAGCAACAGATAAAGCCTACCCTTTCCTGATATCCAACAGAGATAGGTTCATTCAATTAAAAATCCTACATCAAAGATACCTGACCCCTATGCAATTTAAAACATGTGCAGAAACAAAGTACAGCAAATTGCCCCGAATGTGGGGAAGATAATACCGATTTTTATCATTTAATATGGGCATGTCCAGAGGTACTGAAATACTGGAGAGAAATTAACAAATTTATTGAAGAGAAACTGGCCCTTCCAAACATCTTGTCACCTATAAACTGCATACTGGGAGCAATAGATGAATGTCTAGCATTAAATTATACTAGAAACCTGTATAGATCTCTTATGTATTATGGGAATAAAAATATTGTATTACATTGGATGAGACCTCAAAAACTGCATCTCAATGACTGGATCCAACTAATAAACAAAAATCTACCTTTAATTAAACTAACCTATGAGACGAGGGTGTAAAGAAAAATTTTCCAGAATATGGACACATTGGCTAGAGACAAATTTAGATATCAGAGAAACTTGGCTGTAAAATGATACAATTTAATATGAATGTGTTAACTGTCTACACTAAGTATGTGCAGTATAAGTATTACAATGAAATATTGTTCTGTATTGGCACTAAAATGTTTTGTTGTAACCCCCCATTCAAAGTTTAAAAGAATAAAAATTTTTTTCCTTTTATATATATATATATAAAAAAAAAAAAAAAGATATTAATATTAGTCTTTAATGGAAGTTGAACCTAATATGCAACAACTGCAAAGTTTGCTGTCCTCTACTGATCAATATTTATCAATAAGGGTTTTTCTTAACAGAAATATGGGAAAAAGTACCATCAATTTAATTTTTCAGCCATTGCACAGATCTCTTATCCCAAGCACTTTGCAAACACGTTAAAAACCAACAGCAGCTACAGGTATTAAATGAAATATTTTAGGAAATGTCTGGGACCTTATGAGATGATATTTCTGTTACACAGATTTCCTGTATCTTGGCCATAAATTAGAGAGCAATTAACATGTTGGCAAAGCAGAAGAAGGGAAATACTTCCTCATTCAGAATGATTAGAAGTGAGGAGCTTGCCTGATGCCCTGTAAGAAAATTAAAAAAAAGTTGAAGAAGTTGTATCCACCTTCTCCTTCCAGAACTAAAACTATTGCAGTCACTGTTGCTGTTGTGAACTTGGGAAATGGTATAAAAAAACTAACAAAGCTAGTTTCTTCTGGTTTGTACAGAAGTCGATATAAATAGTTCCACAACGCCTGCTTACAAGAAGTCGCCATTTATCCAAAATTTGTGAATTTAAATTGGAACTATAGTCAGATTACATCTTTACACATGCAGTACTATACCTTAGTGAGAAGTGTTTCTCCCCAGTAGAAGTTTCGTGTGAACCAGGATGATTTATTACACAGCCCTGAAAAACTCTCGCACCAGGAAATGTGTGTGATATAACTGCTATACATGAGAAGAAAAAGCTGCCTGACTGCTATTGGTTAAGCAGTGTGCTGACCCTTTGGCCTCATCAATAATTCCTGGAATGCAGGAGATTACAGAGTAAAGATAATTTGTGTGCAGGCCAGGCGTTACCTTATACATTAGGCAAAAATGCCTGGGGGAGGGTAATCTTTCATGGAAAACTGACTGTTACATGTCACACACGCAATTAATGGTGCTGAAGTTTTCAAGTACTGTGTAATCATCCAGCTTCAGATGAAACAACTACTGGGGAGAAACGCTTCTCATTAAGGTATATTACTGCATATGCAAAGATGTAATCTGACTATAGTTCACCTTTAAGCAGGTCCTAACTTTTTCTTGCTGTCTTTGTCAGCAGAAGCTGTCCGTGCACAGATAACTTTTTTTTTTTTTCTGTCACAATTACCAGCTCAGTGACTGGCCATGAATTTTTGGTTGCTTTTTATTGAACCAAACTGTACAGATCCATTTGCACTTTACTAGGGAGGTCCTGTAGTTTGTGCTTGGTTTACAGATTATTATTTTGATGTCCACATATGTAACTTTAGTTTTTGATACAATGAATGCCCCTGAGTATTTCCATTACCTGATTGTCTCCTGTCTAGTGTAAATCTTCTAATTGTTAATTCCTTATGTGTTTTTATACAGGAAGAAGTTTTCTCGTGGCATTCAAATAACAGTGTTTTCTATGATTATTGGTGCCTTTATAGCTGCAAGGTATGTCAGTTTATGGATGATTTTCTGAAATAGCCATTAAGTCTCTGCTTTATTTCTGTTCTCATAACAGGATATTTTAAAGACATTTCTTTCTGTAAAGTGCTTCATTTTCAGATGTAAACTTTGTGTAAAAGAAGTTTAAACTTCACTGACACCAATCCAGGGATTGGTAATAATTTATAGGTAATAAAATAATTCTTTTAGAATAAGGAAAGAAAGATCAATAGTAGTACACTTGTATGTTAACGTTATGCGTCAAATGCGTAGCGTGACCTTGCTCTTATGTGTCATAGAAAACCTGTAAGTATTTAGCGATGCATATTTTCTATTAATTGGTGAAGTGGAGTCATTGTTTTAGAGTTTTGTACGATCTGATCCATGGGATATTTTTTTGTGGTATATTCCATTTAAACATTATAAAAAGTTTGCAAATGATCTGCTTTATTTGACTAACTTATCGCTCACATTTGCTTTCCAGTTCTGACCTGGCTTTTGACCCTGAAGGTTACACATTTATCCTAGTGAATGATGTTTTAACAGCAGCAAATGGAGCCTATGTAAAACAGAAACTGGATTCGAAGGCAAGTGGTTCTGGTTAATTGAAATGATTCATACAGTTTCTAAAGGTAAACATAAGTGGCAAAGTTATATAATGGTGATTACAGAAATGTACCGTATTTTTAGCTCCATAAGACGCACCGGACCATAAGACACAAGGTCTTATGGAAGAAATGAAGAAAAAAAATATTCTGACTTGATTGGTGTGGTATAAGGTATTAAATATTTTAGCACAATAATATTTCAACAATGAAAACTCAGCAGTAGTATTAATAACCATCATCACTGTTCTTAACAAATGAGGAGAGACTTTTTTATTTATTTATTTTGTATTCATATTTTTTATTCAAGTTTTCAAAGTACATTGCAGTAAGGTTATAATAAACATCTATTTCACAATTGCTTATGATCATTATTTATAACTGGATACATTTGTGAAAAATAGATTAAATTCTGTTTGTACTATACTTAGATGTAGGTAAAAAAAAATAGTTTTATTTCAAGTAAATAGCAACAGTCCATGTCCAGATAAAATTAAAGATGCAGGTAAAAAAAAAAATAGAAAAAAAAAAGGAAAAACAAACTTAGCACAAATAATATTTTGGCTTTAACAAGCACTGCTCATTACAGTCTGCCGGCAAGCGCTATAGAGAGAAAGCTCTCTCAGCGCTTCCGGGTTGCTAGCCAACCCGGAGCCGCTGACGTCACCGGCTTCCGGGTTGCTAGCCAATCAGGAGCCACTGATGTCACCTATGTGACGTCAGTGGCTCCGGATTCCAAAGAAGGTTGCCAACCCCTGTTATAGATTGACAGTCCTGTTAGATGACATGGGTTAACGGAACTTCATCCATATTCCCAATCTGGGCAATTTCAAATTCATTTGTCTACCTTGCATCAATTACAAGTTTGTGAAAAGACAGAAGGGGTTATTCACTAAGGTGCGAATTCGACTGTCGAATTATCAAACAGTGGATTCCCATAGCAAATTCGCGACAATATCCCCATAGTAAAGTTGCGACAATTTTTTTTAAAGTTAAGATTGTGACAATTTTCCCATAATAAAGTCACGACTGCAACAATATTCTCATTATAAAGACTCGATTGCGATAGTAACAGCCTATCACAACTGTCTTTATCTGGCAAATTCACACCAATACGGACTTTAGTGAATAACTCCCAGAATCTTTGACTCATTTGGCATTTTTTGTGCAATTCTAGTTTTGGTGTGCATGGCAAGGCCACATCACCTCATAAATCTGTAGAACCATGATTGTGATACAGCAAAATCCTGAATCCCTTTCTCTACAGCTATGTGTTTGGCTTTATATATTATCATTTTGTAGAGACGAGAAACCATTATTACTGGCGAAGAGTATGCTTACACTTATTTGCTTTTTGCAGCTGATCCTCCTGTTTTATACAATGCCTCATCTTTTTTTTTTTTAGCAGGAGGTGGCCCATAATGTCTCTCTGTTGCTCTTTTTCCATGTTCCTTAGCATATTTTACTACCTTCAGTTTAAAAAGAATGTTAAATGAAATCATTTTCTGCTATGACACTTGTCTGGGTAGCAGGAAACTTTGGTATTTTTTTTGCAAGGAAATACAGTAATGACACTGTTATGGAGTGGATCTACTACTGACGCACTGTTATGGGGAACACTATTACAGTTATACCATTATAGGGGACATGTTATTGGAGGACGCTTTGTTTCCTGATGGAGATGAGTTTGCACTTGCTTCCCAACTCCCTATACATGCCTCACACCCTTAGCCCCTCCCTCCCCTGTCTGCCTGCCAGCCAGCCAGCCAATGAAATGCTACTAGGCTGGCAACAAGTGATGTCAGCACAGAGCTCTGGCAGCTGCAGTGCAGCCCTCCACCACTCATGTTTGCTCTTGATGATCCCAGCCACTACCACGTTGCCTGCCCTCCCTTCTGCACTGATTGCAAATGTTGACACTGGAGCCGGGAGATCACCTAGCAGATGCCGGGGTTCCACATGCCACTATGGCAGGTATGATTACACTTATTCTGCACATTTACTGGCGCCGCTCTCCCACCTGCACCTCTCAGCAGTTGAAAAAAAAAAGAATATTCACTCCATAAGAAGCACGGGCAATTTCCCCCCACTTTTGGGGGAAAAAAGTGTTTTATGGAGCAAAAAATACAGTGGTTATTCTCATTTTTGCCATGATAAAATCTCAGCCTCTACATGTATGGTTTTAGCTGTCTTTGCTGTTTGATAATTACACCTCCTAAATGTAAGTCTTTGTATTTGTGAACTGAATTTGCTGTTAGATATACTTTGCTTGATACATTAGACTTGAACTCAAGACTAGGGACTGCTTATTAACTGTAATGTAGTGTTAAGCACAGTAGGTTACTCTTATTTTTTGGGAGAGTTACCTTTTGTCACTGGGCACAAACTTGCTCTGCTTTTAATTGGATGCTAATTTCCAGGTAGTAAATATTGAATCAGTAAAGGGTGAGTCTCCAGACAATAAGTACATTAAAGGTATTGTAGGCAAAAACAAAAACTCTCAACTAGACTCATTTTCCCAGAGACTGAGATGATTTCAGCATATTGGGAGAGATTGGAAAAGCTAACTCAAGCAGAAGAAATGTAACGATTAGATTAGATTAGATTTATTAATTTGTCACTGGATAGTACAGACATATCAGTGAAATTACATATGCATCAGATTATAAAGAAAAAAAAAAACGAAGAATAATAACATGATGACCACAGTAATATACAATAACAGCAGAGCAATAAATAAATAGTATTTAGATATATTAGTAATAACTTTAGATAAATAGTAATAGTGATAATGGTAAAAAAATAATAAATAATAGTAATAATAATAATGTGCAGTGCTGAGATATATATTGTGCAAACAGAAAAAAACCCTGCAGTAAATGGGAATAGAATAGATATATAGGCCAAGGTGTGCGGGGGGGGGGAATAGATAAATGAAGGCTATTGTGCTGTAAGGGAGAGGTTAAAGAGGCTCCGTCACCTAGATTTAACTTCACTTTAATAAAAGCATCTGTGCCCA
>WMED01018165.1:0-12786 GCA_019650415.1 Pipa parva | reverse complement strand
AGGGGTTTGTGGGGCAGGCAGCACAGTATGGGGAATGGGGTATATTGTGAGGCATTGCAGTATGGAGAAAGATTGGTTTGTGGAGCAGACATCGCAGTATGGAAGGTGTTTTGGGACAGCATAGCATCTGGAAAGTGAAGGTTGGGGCACCACAGAAAATTGCAGTGCTACATACTACCTAGCACCACGTTACATGCTACACTGTAGTGCACTATATGTGGGTACTGCTGCACTGTATGGGGTAAAATGGAGAAGAGACTGTTGGGGGGCACATTTTGGCATTGTCACTTAGGGTGCAATTAAACCTTGCTTAGGCACTGTATAAGACATTTAATTGAAATGCAAAATATTGTATCATTTAGATCTTAAATAGAAGATTTCTTCTATTCTTCATTCATTGTATGTTCCTGTTTATTACATTGTCTTCATTTTTTTTAAAATAACAAAATATTGCATTGTTTAATTTTTGTAAAAGTTTCTAATGTTTTCAAATATTCTTAATTGTAGAAAACAGATTGGACAATGTCTTCCCTTCAGCCTGAACAGTGGGATGATAGACAGATTGTACTTTGTTCAGTGGAACTTTATCCTGTGAAATTCTAGCGGATTGGAGCTTCCTGTTTTAGAGTATACATCGAGAAGCTGTTTGACCTTTCTACTCCCCAATGATTTGTGTCCTTTCACTCTGGTCCTGAATCGCAAACTGTTTTTCCTAGTAGGAACCCATAGATTACCATCATTCCTCTTCAGGTAAGGAAGTGCATGAGAACATTTAAACAAAACTTTTTTTTATAGGTTAAGTAGCGTTTCATGCTTCATATCTCATATCTGGTGGTGTTGACATAACCGTGAGACAATGTGATAATGAAAAACCACTAAGACATTTATGGGATTATTTGGTTAACCTTCCGTAAAGAATTGTCTGCCGTGTGCTTTTCCTCAAATGATGACACTCGCTCATGTTTTCTTTGAAATGTTTGGGAATATTCAGGAATGTGAATAAGCAGACCTGTTGCTGTGAGCTACTGTTTGAATAAAAGTGAACTGACTTTTCATTGTTTACCATATGCATAAAAAAACACACACACACACATAGGGGCTTATTAATCAAAATGAGTATTTGGCGATCAAAGTGTTTTTGCGTTACTTTGGATTACAACGCTCCGATAATTGCGAATTCTCTACTCCTTATTCACTAAGCAGTGTATTCCCATGGCAAAGAAGAGAATGGTGTTTGATGTTTTCTCTTGCATATTTCAGAGTAGTAGGTAGACAGTAGGAACCCTGTCATCAACACAATGATTTGCCATATTGATCTGGCAAAGTAAAACTGGCGAATGCGCCACAGTACACCATTCTGCATTTGTTTCTTTGACAGACTCCAATGCTTAATAAAAAGCCTAGTTACCTGTGCCCACACACATAAAGTGATGCAAAGAGCTCCGTAAATGCGTAACTATGGCAAGCGTCCAAATTGAAAACACGTTCACCATATCACATGTGAGTTTGATTAATATGCCAGGACTGGCTGGTGCTTTGACACAAATTTTAAACTTTCATGAATAAGCCCCACTTTGTTAAAAAAAAAAAAAAAAAAGATTTCTTTCATGTTATCCTGTTTAAAGCATTTTAAAGCTCTGCGACATGGAAAATCATTGAATAAATTCCAATATTTTTTTCAGATGCTTTTCAAAAAATGAATTTTCTAAATGAAGACAGATAACTCACAACAGGTATCTACTTTTTAGTAGAAAAAAATAAATTGACCTTTAAAGGTATTTTCGGACATTGGTAGTGGAACAAGAATATATTAAATTGTACAAAGCCTTGCCAAATCAATGAAATGTTGAGTGCGCCTGTATCATTATAAATACATGCAGTATTACAATGTGTTATATCCCACACTACCTATGTGAGCTTGGGATATTTAAAATGATTGTCATGTTATTGTCAGTGAATTATAGACTTTTCTAGTGTTTTTTTAAGTCAAGTCCTTGCATTGAAAAATAAAAATATTTATTGTGATCTTGGTATGTTCAACACTGGTTTTAAGTTTAAAAACAAGATGCACTTGACTATAGTTGGCTTAGATGGAAGGGTTCCAATCTTCTAATCAGCATGTAGGCATTAGGGATCAGGAGGATAAGAAGTAGTCTTAATATTCAAATGTTAAACATAACATATGTGATTTTGCTTTGCTTGAAATTATGAGTCCCCCAGCACAGTTCATTGCATAATTGTGTCTGTAATTATTTGCACGAAGGGGTGTGCTCAGTTAATGGGTGTGGCCTAAAGCACTAAGCATTCTCAGTCTAGAAGCAAATATGCACCCACAAAAGCATGCTCTGCAGGGAGTATACCAGGACATACTTTGTGAAGTACAATTTAATTTTAATATCATAGTAAGAATTCCACCTGAGACATATAGATTTGACATCTCTCCCTTACAGTGGGTAAGGATCATAAATGGGCAGTGTAGTGGCTCAGTCATTAGTACTACTGTCCTGCAGTGCTGGGTTCCTGTTTCAGTTCCACCCTGGACTTCATCTGCATGGAGTGTGTATGTTCTCCCCACACCTGCGTGGGTTTCCTCCAGGTACTCGGGTTTCCTCCCACAATCCAAAAACATACATCTCTGTGTGTGTGACTGAAAAGGGAAACTAGATTGTAAGCTTCATGGGCAGGGACTGAAGTGAATGATGACATACCAACCAGGCCGCTCAATCCATATGTAATAAAAGTGCCTCACTGAATGTGCAAGTAAAACACCGGGTGCTCTGGAGTAAGGAGGAACTTCAATCCAATAGAACAGTATCCAAAGACAGATTCTCCGGCACTCTAATCTTAAAAGCATTGGTCTTTATTATTTAAAGACCAGTTTATTTTTGTATCTGCTTTTAATATGATTAAATAATAAAGACCAATGCTTTTAAGATTGGAGTGCCGGAGAATCTGTCTCTGAAGTGAATGATGAACCTCTGTAAAGCGTTGCGTCATATATCAGTGCCATATAAATGAATACATACATACATATGTTAACTAGGAATGCCCCCTTGAATTTACGTGAATCCAAAGATAATGAGAAAATCACAGGTTGATGAAAAGGACACTACAGATCCATAAAACTGTTAATGCAGTGGAGCTAGACTGGTTAACTGGTCTTAGCTTTTACATTCTGCTATTCAGAATAGTGACTGGTTATCTCCAATTAACAAGGATAATGCAAGTATTGAGAAGACCGTTCCAACCTTAATTTTGTGCCTGGTAAGTGAATTTGAGCACGTGTGCTGTTGGTGACCATTCTTGGTAAGCCAGGGTATAAAAGGTCATCTGTATTTTTGCAATTGTTGCACACAGCCAGCGTTGCTTATTTAGTGGAGTATGATTGTAGCAGCACAGATTCTAATACACTGCAGTTTGATCATAAAAAGTTTTTGATTCCTGTGCATGATTTCTACAGATTAATGAAATAAATTGCTTACAAATAGTTGAAGAAGAGGAAGGGGATTTACTGATAACAAGGTTTTTCTGTAGTGAGGGCAGTAATGTTCCGGAATGTACACACTGAAGAAACTGACAGATACCTGTTGATTGCTGTTCAGCCAGGAAGTATTTTTTTCCCCTTTGAGACAAATTAAAGACAAGTCCATGAGAAGTTGATGAGTGAGGGAAAGGTTGAACCTGATGGACAGCAAGCTTTTTAGCCATCATCAAATTGTTACTATAGTATTATAGTGCTCCAAAAACAAAAATCCCCAGCATGAGAGATAATAATCCCCATTTACTGTACAGGCTACAAAGGTTAGAGGTGCATTAGCGCAGTAAAACCATCATTAGTAGGGAACCGAAGCATGTCTGGCTCACATACAATATTCTAGGGCATGTCTCCTAAAACTCCTTAAAAGAATTTCCTAGATGCTAGAAATAGAAGGACTTATTTTATTTTTTTTCATTTATATTCGTAAATTTCTAAATATGTAATTTACTTAAATTATAGTTACCATTGCTTCTACTATAAAAAAAAATGTTATATTACTCTCTGGACCTTAACTCACTAGAAGTCTTTCCTGTGTCATGGGGATCCAGGCCTCATTGGGTCCTCCTGGAATTTCAGGGGGTTATTCACTCAAATCGGAATTGTTGCGTATAGGTGCGAATTCGCCATATAAAGACAGTCGCAATAGGCTGCTACTGTCGTAGTCCCGTCTTTATAATGAGAATATTGTTGCAGTCGCGACTTTATTATGGGAAAATTGTCGCAATCTTAACATTAAAAAATTGTCACGACTTTACAATGGGGAAATTGTTGCGGATTTGCTATGGGAATGCGCTGTTTGAGAATTCAACAGTCGAATTCGCACCTTAGTGAATAACCCCCCCACACCATCATGGTGTATTTCTGAGGATAGTAAAAAAAGACGGGTTTAGGGGTTGAGAGACGGAAATGATGTAGTTAAATTAAAGGCACAAAAGAGGAGAAGATACAGGCAAAAAACATATTTTGCTTAGTCATGATAATCAATTTTAAATGTTTCATAAAATTATACAGTTTGGTGATTTGATGGAAAACAGCTATGAAATAGTCAGAAATTGCATTGAAATGTATCCAAATAGTGAAATGTATGGCTCCGAAATGTTTAGAAACAGTGGGAAATAATTCCAAATCAGCCGTCCGGCTCGGTTTCTAAGCACAATGAAGATGTTCTGTTTCTGTACATTCTGAACCTGGTTTGTGCTGCTACAAAGTGTTACAAAGTCATTTTTCAACTGAAGTGGAAGGACTTCTGTACCAAGATTTACCAACACCTCATTCTCTACTAATTTAGCTGAAGAAGGTTTTACCTCTACCGTGGGAATGCTCTTGGTATGGACTGTTTCAAATTTGTTAGTAGTTGGAAAGAAACAATAAAAACAACCATGTTATCTAGGTATAAAGAAAAAAGATTTTCTTTTTAATCTTTAAAAGACATGTTCAATTAAAGTAAATTGTAGTTTGTTTTCTAGTTATTGGATCCTTCCACAGGCAAAGTTGCTGTTGCCTGCACACATCACTGCTTCTTCAAACCACAGCAATCAAGACTCTAAGCACATGTGCTGTGCATGTAATTGCCTCCATTAAATTCTTGTTAACCTTCCCAAATCCAAGCCAAACATTCTGTATTATCCGTTGTATGAATCTGTGTAGCTTGTAGCTAGTAAAATCTTCGTTTTCCTGTGCACACCATGAAATTGCTGATCATATATGGTAATCAAATACCATATTTCCATCATCCCGACTGAAATCACTGCCATATGCCTGCTCTGACAGTAACTCATCTTTAAATGAGTTGACTCGTCCATTTGCTTTTAGATCCTAAAGGAGGATGAAAACATAGTATGTTAAGCAGAATCAGGTTTCAGCATCCTCCGCCAGCCTGCAGTTCTCTCCAAAGTAAATTAAACAAGATAAGTTTAATGTCTTTATGACAAGTTGCATACTATACAGAGAGCCTTTAGGATCTGAGAGTTAGTTTTACTAAATTATAAGATCTGTTCATTTCAATTTAACACACTGGACCTATGCTATTTTCCCACAATCCCTTTACTTGTCCCATACATTAACAACACAAATTCAAAATCATTTCCTAAATGAACTCATTTTAATAGAACCTTTCACATCCTTGCTAAAATGGTTGTTATTCTTCCTAATCCAATCCATGCAATATTTTTAAATGATTGTATTGAAGCATAATACA
The DNA here is from genome assembly GCA_019650415.1 of Pipa parva. NCBI lineage: Eukaryota > Metazoa > Chordata > Amphibia > Anura > Pipidae > Pipa > Pipa parva. Next base: position 7,051 of record WMED01018165.1, on the reverse strand, counting down.
CAGAAATGCTGCAGCATATTTTACTGCCATGGCATGGGTTGTCTCATTAAATCTATTGATGCAAGGAATGATGGGAGTTTGATATTGCCCAATCTGAAGAGCCAGAGGTTTGTATTTGTAGATTGCTTATAAGCAGAAAGAATAATTTAGTAAATATACCCACTCAGTATATACACTTATACAATATGTCTTCTTCTCTTGATGTTCTGTGATCCTCTTCACTTCCTGTTCCTGTGAGTTTTGCTGAATAGAGAAAACACAGTAGTAGCAGCTTGTATCACTTAGGTTTAGTGTGGCATTGCAGAAGGAAGTACACAAACAGACACAGAAACTATGCTTTCAGTGCCACAGTGATCTAACCTGGTGCCTTTAGGAGATGGAGACTCAGAGCAGAGTGCTGGGATCTTATTGCACTTGAGCTGGCTGTAATAAAAGTTTGGGTGGATGGGAACCAGGCCTCATGCTCTTCCACTTTGCTTCTTAAATAAATTGCTTCTTGGCACATGGTAATTATTTTGCTTCCTTAGTGAAAAGGATTTTATGGACCAATACAGAAGATACTAAACTGGGAATGTTCCCATGGCAACTCTAGTAGCTTAATCACAAAGACTACAAATCAAAGAAAAAAGTTGGAGTCCAGTGGTGAGATTGCATGCCCCGCCCATTCATTTTAAATGGTCAACTCAATGTTTATTTTTATCTTGTATATGGAAATTACACTTACTTCTATCCCTCGCTTACTCAGAGTTTCCCTTTACTTCAGAAAAAGTTGAATGTACAAAGCTATTTTTTGTGCCAGCCCTGGCATGGCTACCTTGAAGAATCAAGCACCTACTTGTTAGAAGATTAGTGGAAAGTATGTGGAAACTGAACCTAAAGTAAGAGGTTATACAATGAGTAATTCTTATGGTATGTCAATGCACTGCAACCAAAGCAATAATGTGGAGAACACCTGCACCTTCACTTGCTGCTCTAATATTGATGGGGTATAATGGATGCTCCAAATTATCCAAAATGCCATTCATATAAACAATCATTTCCTTGGGAAATCTATACTGCACCCACCCGATCTCTTCAGCATTCACTCATCCCACTTTGTTATGACACCTGCCATCCTGCACAAAAGAAAATCAGTTAATCCCATTTACTTGCATTAATCTGTGCAATCAGAGCAACTCAGTTATGTAAGCAATTCTGTCCCAATGTACCTTGCTAAGCCTTGACACTGTAAGATCATCTGAAGGTGTCGGCGGTTTATGACATAACCGGACAAGTTACTGTTATAATCCCGTTATGATAAACAATTCTTTGGGTAAAGAACAGAGAATCACATATGGAAATAATTATTTGTTTTACCATTCATTTAATTTAATGGCAGATTTCCAAAATGAATTTCATCTGTAAAAGAAAATGATTTTGATTCACTTTGATGGGGTATGGCATACATTTATAGACCTGTGATGTAACTGGGCTTCTCCGTTACTACCAGTGTTCACATTCTTGTGTTATTTATAAAGGGACAATATTTATCTTTTAGAGAAACGACTACAATTTGCATAATTACAGGGAATAATAACTTTGGTCATTTTCCAATTTTCTCTTTTCAACAAAAACATTTAACAATATATTGAATATTCTTGGAAATTTAGATGCATCCCTGGGTAGATTTCTGGAGTTATACATACAGTAGGCTTACGCTTCCTATATCTTTTTGTTGATGAGCCCATATTTCAGTGGCCAGTTGGGCTTATTCACAAAACAGTGTATTGTTGTGGAGATGGAGCAAATTGATGCAAATTTTTCAAGTAGTAGCAAAGTCAGGCAAATAGTAGCAAATGGAGTGTTGTCAATTGTCATGAATTTATCATGAATAGGTTTATTGTAGCAAATTGACATCATCTTCAAATTCAAATAGTCACATAAATTTCAACAGCTGTTTTTTACATTTATTTCGAGTGAACTCCTTAACTAAATTTGAGTTCAATTCACTAAGGGGTGTATTCCCTTAGCGAAGATGCAAACAACATCAGGCATGGTTTCTTGAGTAGTGAGGCATAGTCAGATACAGCCTTGTCATCAGCCTTTTGATTAGGAGAAGTAAAACTGGCAAATTGGGCACAGTATGCCTTGCTGAATTTGCTACTTTGTTACTAGACTGATGCTTAATGTATAGCTGAATAGTTATCCAAAGTGTTCTGTAAGTCCACAATGGTTGTAAGGTGCCAGATTGCAGAGTTTGCTAAATACCTAAATATAGGGAACATACAGTATATTTGGATCTTGATGTGACTGTCTGGACTCTCATGAATAAGCCCCAAAATGTTGTAGCATTCACAGTGAAAAAGAAGATGAGCTTATTTATCAAACTGAAGATTTGACTGTAATTAGGGCGAAATTAAATAAACTCGAAAAAACCCGATTTCATCTTTTCGAGTTTATTCCCTCGAGATATCAGCTGTTTCTCATGGTCAGTATCAACAGTTTTTTTTGATTGATATTTACCAATGGAAACTTTTTGATTGGATGGCCATACTTTACATTAGTAGTACGACTACCTTTTTAGTGAAAAATCCAATCGAAAAACTCAATCAAAAAGTTTCTATCAGTAAATATTGATTAAAAAAAAAAAGATTGATATTTACTGCAACAAACAGCTGAGAATAAACTTGCAGGAATAAACTCAAAAATTACGACACTGGGTCTTTTTTTTTGAGTTTATTAAATTTTGTCATCACTTTGGGTTGCTACACTCCCATTCTCCTTATTCACTTTTCTACATATTGGAATTCAGAGAATTCTAGCAATAGACAGCCACTGTGTCAGCAGCTGTCTATCGTGTAGTGAGTGACCATCGTTAGCTGGTGAATTCACCATATTGAAAAGTTTGCTGAGTATCCAAATATGGGGATGTGGCAAATTCACACCTTTATGCAACAATTCAGATTTTGATAAATAACCACCACTTGAAGTTGTGCATAGAGATATTAAATATGTGTCATACAAATTGTCAGCCTTGTGATATGTTATTTCAGCTAAGGAAGACTTCTAATACTCTTTGAAAATGTAAGGGCTTGTAGCAACCTTTTATAAAACAGTTAAGTTTTAAGGATGCTCTCACTGGATAGAGAGATAAATACATAAAAAGCACATTAATGTACTATCTGCAGCGGATATAAAAAGCTTAGATTGTAAGCTCCTTGGGGCAGGGACCTCCAACCTCTTGTGTCAATCATAACCTAGCACTAAATTTGATGTATCCTTGTAATATTTTACTTGTATTGTTTAATGCACTTTTCCCTTGTTTGTATTGTACTTGTATCGCTGAATTGTACAGCGCTGCGTAAATTTGTGGCGCTTTATAAATAAAATTATACATACATACATACATACATACAAAGCTGGGAACTGGTTCTATAGTATAGTCCAGTTTCTTCTGCAATACCTTCTAAATAAATCATCTCACAGAAATGAGAGACATCTCAATTTAACCCCTTCGCTACGTGTCATGGCGCAGCACCATGATACGGAACCACTACCCGCGAACGTGTCATGGCGCGGCGCCATGATAGGGAAACATCACCCGCGTACGGGTTATGGCGCAGTGCCATAATATGGAACCATGATTTATCTGGCCCCATACGGGTTATGGCACTACGCCATGATAATAATTTATCATCTGGCCCAGTTGCAAAAGGGTTAATCAGAACAGATCTACATACAGGGCCTTGATGACTAAAGGATGAATTAACCTGTCGAATTCACCTCACTACAATTTGAGCTGCATCGCCAAAGTATGTAGTTGCAAATTCACTTCTCCTTATTGATGAAGCTGCAGATAGATTTGTCAGACATATACACTGCTACTGATGCAGTCACTTCCGTAGTGTAGCAAAGTCAGTCAAATAGAAGTAGGATGCAAAGTCATGCAGAATACAGTAAATTCTTCCAGTGAAGTACAGTGACATCATTCACACCATATCCCACTAACTGTACATAAGTGAATAATACATCTGTTTCTAAGTCATCTTTCTTGTCCCTAGTTCATGTTATGTTGTAGATTAGTTTAGTCTCAGTCACTACTGTTATTTTTGAATGAATAGTCACCTTAAACCACACTGGAGCTCTGTCATCAACGCCCCAACTCTGATGTGGCAAAGTCAAGCAGGTGAATTTGAGGGATACGGCTTGTCAAATTCGCCTCTACAACTGACTCTGCCACTTTATCTGTAGTTGAAGTACCTGTGCACACACACGCAAAGTGCTACATAAGATTGTGACTATCGTAGTTGCCCAAATTAGATGAGTATTTGCCACATCGCAAAGTTTGATTAATAAGTAAACATGGGCAAGTGGTGATCAAATGCAAATTCAGAGCTAAACTAGGGACAAGGTGAAATAGAATCAGATGTATTATTCACTTATATACAGTTAGTGAGACATTGTGAGGATGACATCATCCTCATCTTCATAATCTTCATTGGGGGAATTCACATCACTCTACATGACTTTGCATCCTACTTCTATTTGACCGACTTTGCCACACTACACATGTGACTGGGTGCTTAGCAGCTTGTTCGACAAATCTATCCTCAAATTCATAAATAAGAAGAAGTGAATTCGGGACTGTTTTAGCAATGTGCCTCGAATTGTAGTGAGGTGAATTGGACAGGGGAATAAGGCCCACTGAGTGTCACTATATATATCATTGTTTGTGCATTACATGTTGATACAAAGTAACATCCAGTTAGAACTTAAGCTGGACACTCTCTCTAAATGCTATTAATTGGAAATCTAGTCTCTGCTGTATCTTTTCTGAAACATAGCTCTTTTTATAAATTGCAAATGATTCCATTTTACAGTACAAAAGCCAAAAGAGTTATTAAAACAGATATTTGGGTACCTAAAAATCTACTGAAGTTCTCTTGCAGCCTTAGCTTCTGTTTCCTGGTACACTGGTAATTATTTGGCCCACAATACTCTTCAGCCTAGCACTTAGCCAGTCTATCCTTCCTGTATTTATACAAATGACTAATTGAGTCCAGGTGCCATAGTAATTCTGCTGTCAATCCCAAAGCAAATAGATGTTAAGGTTCACCTTCTCTGCACATCAACATCCCTAAGGGACACACTTACAATTGATAATTATTCAGTAATCTAAGCTTCTTGTTTGCATTTTGGGAATACTATCCTTTTTATACTGAGAATGGGAATGCTGCTCAGATTAACTAGTTACTGCAAAGGAAAAATTAGTTTTAGCAAAGCTATTACATTTAAAGTTCAATTGAAGTTAGAGTTAAGATTTTAACCTATAAGGCTCTCAATCCATTTTTCATATTAATATACACCATGTTTCCCCCGAAAATAAGACAGTGTCATATATTAATTTTTTACCCTAAAGACGCACTAGGTCTTATTTTCGGGGGAGGACTTATTTTTGGGACATGATACTGGTACAGTATATTTCTCGTACTTTACTGCAGCTAGGTCTTATTTTCAGGGGAGGCCTTATATTTCTAAACTTGGAAAAAATTGCACTAGGTCTTATTTTCAGGGGATGTCTAATTAGGTTATGTTAGTAGTTTTTCATATATTATTTATTTAAATTAAATTATTTATTATTCCCTGAAGAAGCCGCAGGCATACAGCGGCGAAACGCATTGGAAGAGTGCCATTATTTTCAGTCTTTCGTTTTGGACTCATACCGCTATTTGACTACTAGCCTACTTTCTGAGTCTGCATATCCTAGCACCTGTGAACTGTACGAACAGTGTTACACGTGCTTTTAAAATATTTGTTGGAGAGTATAATTTTTTACTCTTATTTGGAATAAATTTGTTATGCAGCATTACACTATGTAGTGCTTTATATTTGTATGGACCTGAATGTGGAAGTCGACATACCTGGGATTCCTGTACTTTGTGTTTGGAAAGACTAGACTCCAGTGTAATTCAAGTTGGTTGTTGAAAACCTTTGAAATCTATTCAAGGCCTGCTTACCAATGTGTTTCTGGCAAGCATATATTGTCAATTGTTTTGGAAACATGCACTTTGTGCATCAGGGTGTTTTTTGTACTCTGCATTTCATTGCACTTTTATACTTATCTCATTAAAGTACTCCTATTTTAATCTCATTTAATGCACTATTGGTGGGTTTATATTTGTGCTTCTTCTTCAGGTTGTTTCCTGGGCATCTGTTTCTTTTGAGTAGTTTTTCATATAATTTTCCAATAGATCATACAGTTTTCCGCAATTAACTTCCTCAAATATAGAAATGTACCCTATAAAGTATTTGAAAATGTTTAATTATCAGTATGTTAGAATATTTATGTTTATTACCTTTTATTTGTCAGCCCTCCTTATAAGTCTTCATCCTACTTCATCCTACTTCATCCATCCTCTAGTTTCAATCATGACTTGGAACTTACAGTGGTGTATTTTCTTGATGACATGCTTGTATTTTACTTCACTTGTTCATTGTTCCGCACTTTACCCTTGTCTGTATTATTATTGGATTGTACAGCGCTGCATAACTTTGTGGCACTTTATAAATAAAAATATACATAGGTACATACAAGCTGAGCCACACTAAATATGATACACCCTTCCCTGCAGAATTAGCTACTACATTTCCTTTAGATTATAAATTAGCTTCTTTGTTTCAGTAAATCAGTGTCCATTAAGAAACCATAAACAGGTGAAATCATCAACAAGGCCAATCTTTCTTGAGTTTTAGTAACCCATAGCTGTTGCTATAATTCTGTAAGACAAATTCTGATTGGTTGCTATGTGTTACCAGACCTTCATAAATGATTGCCCCTGTTGATGAGTAACACCCAAACTTTTTGTTGAGAGGAAAACTAGTAGACATAAAATGTGTATGACTGAGATGCATCGGAAAAAGGAAATAGTGCCATCTTTGTCTCAGTGGTATATCTAGGTCTACTTGAGTCCCTGTGTACAATTTGCACTGACACTTCCACACTCTTACTTACCCCCCCCTGGCAGAGATTGGCAGCTGTGCTGTTGCTGCCACTGCCAGCAGCACTAAGGAG
>WMED01018164.1:0-12786 GCA_019650415.1 Pipa parva | reverse complement strand
TTTTTATTTACGATTTACACAACGTGCCAACTTTTCTGATTTTGGGGTTTGTAAAATCACCGGCCAATTTGGAATAGAAGGGTCATTCAAAAAACACAGAAATAAATAAAGACCAAGGGGGTTAGTCACTTAAGTCCGAACTGTTGTGTATAGGTACGAATTCACCAGATAAAGACAGTCACAATAGGCTGCAACTGTTGCATTCGCGTCTTTATAATGAAAATATTGTCGCAGTCGTGACTTTATTATGGGAAAATTGTCGTAATCTTAACATTAAAAAAATTGTCACGACTTTGCAGTGGGGAAATAGTCGCGGATTTGCTATGGGAATCTGCTTTGTGAATTTGACTGTCAAATTCACACCTTAGTGAATAACCCCCCCAAATGCAAAAAAGGTTAATATTACTTTTAAAAACAAAATTGTGATTTCATTTTGTAGTATTTAAAATACTTTATTTCCATATCATATGCACCCTTTCTGCAGTCAGCAGATTTTGTTTCTTCTTTGCTATTTATGGTGCTTTCTACAGCAATATTGTAGTAGCAAGATAATCAGGTTGGAATATATAACTGTTTCTTATACAAGTAGATGGACCCAGCCACCTAATCTTCAAGGCTGCTCATTCACAGACTGAATTATTCAAGAATTGTCTTTGAACAAGTCATCCAAAAATGTTCTAATGCATGGGTGACACCCGATTATAATCATTTATAATTAATTTGACAGCTAAATTGATTACAGATTTTTAATTGATGCCCTTAATAATTCAGGGTTGCCCAAAAATCATTCAATCTTTCTGCACATTGCTACAGTTGCATTGAATACAATGCAGCCATTGTGTACATCAATAAGTGTATGTGCAGCCTACAGGTTCATTAGAAATGGGTTTATGGCAATGCTATTCTTTATGTGGAGACATACAAGTAATGGAGCCTTAATAAAATAGCTACTTATGTTTACAGTGTTAAAAAAAATATGTCTGCCTACATGTTTGGTACTGGAAAAGATATATTATTGCTTGACCAAAGTTTACTTGTTTTATCGTGTGGCATGTTTTAAGTATTACCAGTTGGTTGGGATCAAGAGTTACACACCACTGTACCTTTATCTGAGAGAGGGTTTCATAAATCTGATATTAGGGACCAAGCTTTCACTGTAAACAAAGAAGGCCTGCAACTTCATAAAGAAACACTATTTGTTATTGAATGACCTAGCTAGATTTTCAGTTACATCTATTCGTGTTATAAATTCTAACCTAAGTGAATCCTGATTTTGCAGTTTTTGTTTTCAATTAAAAGGGATTTGGCTTGAATAACAGACATAGGAATCTTTGAGATTCTTTATTTAATAAATAATTTGGTTGTTCCATCGCACAAGCTATGCCCTTTTTTTTTTTTTTTTTTTGTGCTTTGCTTAAAGGGAATCGGAGTTTCAAATAATTCACCTAATCTTCTTACCTGCATGTAGTTATGGAACAGTTTACCAAGTACCCACAGTAGCTCAGACAATTCCATTATTGTTGAACAAGATTCAAGGATCATATCACAATTACAAGACTTAGCGGTAATTAGAAGTGCTGCGACGCTCTTCCAGTGTTTCAGGGAACTGAGCAAGCGCAGTAGCAGTTCTACACCAGCAAACTGCTTACCGAGCTTGTTCAATTCGCCTGAAACCCAAGAGCAGAAGAAATCAACATGCTAGTGAGATTATGAGGCAGCGCTGCCACCCCTTTAAAAATCACCCCTAGAAGCAATGAGCCTTGGTGGCTTCTTTAAAAAAAAATTCTGCACGCAAGGTAAGAAATGGACATAGTACAGTTATGAAGATATAACGACCTTTAATCACTGCTAAATTATCTTTAAAGGGAACGTAAAATCAGAGCGAAGAGATCATCCCTTTCTCCAACAATTCTGAGTTGTAAATAGTTTAGTAACATTTACTGCAAAACGAGACCCAACTCTCAACTACAACAATTATTTCTGTACAGCGCAGCAGGTTTGCTTGCTTTGCATCAGCTGACCTTGCATTGCATTTTTAGGCTGGGTTGACACGAGCGTATTATGCACAGACCATCATACGCTTGTGTAAAAAAAGAAAACGGTTTCATAGAAGCGGACAATACTTATCTAGTTCCGGACACACAAGCGTATGATGCGCATATGTTGTGTGTCGCATTTTGGCTGGCGTATATACACCACACCCAAAGTGCGACACACAGGAAGTGCTGTGAACGCCGAGGGAGCATTCAAACTGTCACTGGCAAGTACAAAAGAAAAATACGCCGGAGCGCATTTTCCTTTTTTTTTTTTCTTCACACGAGTGTATAATGAGCATTAGATCCAGCCTTAGGCAGCAGTGATGTAATCAATACAAATGTGAGCCTTTCCGTTAACTCACACGATTACAGGTTTATAGAAAAACAAAAAACCATACAATTGCAAAATTACCAAGAAATACTGCAACTCCAAGTAAGATCAGTGCTTAAAAATGTCAAGATTAGATATGAGAGCGCTGCGTTATTCAAAATAAAAGTTTCAGGCAGACACAAAAACATTTTTATCTCGATAATAATTTCTCTAACCTAGATTTACAGTAAAGCTGTATTCCCAGTCAGATTCATGGCACCCTCTCTGGATTATTCTCCTAAAAAAAAAAATTGTGAAAGTGTTTTACTATAACTGTCCGTGAATTCCTGTGAAAGGACTGGTCTTTGGATTTAGAGTTTTATCTATGCGTATTATTTTTCAAAATAAAGAACTTTATTGCTTGTTATGTTGAAAGTTATTTATTGTGAGATAAAGTTTCTATTTCTTATTGGTGCCCTGTAAAATATATTGTACATTATATTATGTATTTCTAAGATTAAAATGTACGATTTTTACATGCAGTATACTTTTTGATGTTGGCTCGTTTCTAAGCAAAATAAAACACCGTTAAAATGTCTGTTGTATTTGCTTTTATAGATTTTGCAGGATTTGTAAAAGATGCTAGCAGATTTAAAAAGCTAATTAAAGGACCAGCAATATATATTTAAAAAAAAAAAAAAGGTTAAATTCTCATTTGGATTGGAATGACATTTATTTAATCCAGCACTTCTAAAAATGTTATATTTGATATGAAATTAACTAATTTTTATTGCTTAGTCTATTATCCTTACTGATAGCAGCCAGGTTGATAAACAGACCTCACCCAGTTCCATTGTATTCTGTGGTGCTTTACATAAAGCATATACAAGAAATATGGGACTGGATGAAGTCTAACAACATGGCTGCTATTAGTAAATCTAAATCAAATCAACATTTGGTATAACCCTCCTTTTGTAGCACCTTTGCACAGTAATATATAATGTATATACTGTATATATTTATCATATATATATATATATATATATATATAAAAAACACATACACTATATTATCTGTATAGTAAAAAAAAACAAACAAAAAAAAAAAAACAGCTAATCCCAGCTCTAAAAATAGCATCATTCAAAAGACTAATTCAGTTTTTAAAAATAAATGGTCAGTGATATTCTCTTGTTAACCACAGTAAGAACTGGCAAATGGGCCTAAACATGCGGAAGGGTATTTACAATTGAAGATATGAGTATTAGGTTTCAACTAGAAAAATGAAAGCTAATTTCCTGCTAATACAGGCTCGTGCCTGAAAGCAGATCCTGTGACTAGACCAGGTGTAGACAACAATGGAATGGGCCCAGCAACTGTTCTACGGGTCCAATACTAAACCCAGTCACAAAGACTGGATGCCACTGGTAAAGAACTGATCAGGTATACTATATCCCATAGAGATAATCAAGATAGGTGTATTAATGGTGAAGAATAGGGACTAATAGTGCACCATCAACGCATATGATTCCTTTTCAGGCTGCTTTTACAAAAAGACCTCTAATTAGCAGAAACATTAGGTATGACAGACCCCTTGAGTTTAATTTGCTAGAATAATTTTTTTTTAACCTGTCAGTCTGTTCCACTAAACAATGAAGAGAGAAGCAAGTCTACAAATCATTGGTTCATATGAAAGTGAGGCAACAGGTCTTTATAGACATACACACATTTTGCATAATGAGCCAACAAAAAACACGTGTAGAGTACATACGATTTTAATCATTTTAAAATACACAAAAGCATTTAATCATATAAAAAGGTGCAAAGATTCATTCATCATTAGTGTTAATACAAACATGCTGTAACAAGCGCATACACAGAACTGCAAAAGCTCGTTTGCTTTTTTGTTTAAAGCAGATTTAAAGGTGTTTTTTTTTAAAGAATACTATGATCTAGCTATGTGAGAACCACACTCGTGTCTTGAAAAGTTTTGGCAATAATATGACAAAGACAGCTTCCAAGGTTTATTAATACAGTTTTCAGATATTTTATAAATTTAGCTTGAAATTTAAAGGCAAAGTTTAAAAAGGGCAGTTTTATCACATGATCATTAAAGTCAAAAATCTTTAGGGTGACTGGAATTCTAAATGTCAACCAAACTATAGGTGTTATATAGGTATAGATGTAGCAATTAGCTGCCCGTAACTTTAGGTTAATCAGATTTGTATAGCATGCACACAAGCACTTGGGAGTTTATGCTGGTTAAAGTGCACTTGCCACCTCAAAACTAATACCAATTTAGGTTGTACTAATGAAAAATATTTCTGTAAATATACATGTATTTAAAAAAAAAAAAAAGTACCTTTAAAGAGCATTTCTATGTCATCTTCCCTGTCAGCCTGCCTTTTCTTTCTGAGCGTTGGGTGGGCAGGGCTAAATGATGATTGACATAGCTCCTCCAATCAGATCCCTTAAATCACAATCTAGCAAGGATCTGATTGGAGGATCTATAATGTCAATCATCATCACCCGACCCAGGAAAGAAAAGTCAGAGAAACGATGTTTAAAGGTACAATTTTTTGAAATACATATATATATTTACAAAATGTTTATTTCATTAGTACAACTTAAATTAGTATTAGTGTTTTAAAGTAACAAGTGTACTTTAACTATAGGACCGCTAATAGGGCAGAAAGCATCTCACCCATTAATGACCTGTGCCCCTACATAAACAGACCACTTGGTTGCCTGTAACAATATGCAAAAAGTACCAACAGGCATCATTTAACATGATATACCTCCTTTTAAGTTCAAATTAGGGGAAACACTTCTGTATGGACAGCACCTGTTTCCTGCAGTTTCTGAACACTGTAAGTATTTATTTTTGTCTGGGGGTTGGGGTTAACGCTGAGAGAAGGGAGGGGACACCAGTGCCAATCCTTGACCTCGCAGGGAATTCACTAATATTCTTGGTGATTACAACAGCCATTACAATAATGAGTTTGTTAAAAAAACAGTATACTTCATTGGTGTAAGAAATGACATAGATTTATGTATAAATTAACTAATCTAGGGTTATAGTTTGGTACCCCTTTAAATTTGAATAGTAAATTGACCTTTGACAATTAATCTGCTGTTGTTGACTGTTTATTAGTAAAATGTGCAGTTATCAAAAATAAATTCTTTATAAAACCTACCGTATGCTAATAATTCCAGTTTATATTGTACAACTGTACAGGTAACAGCACAGCATGCTTGCATACTGCATTGTGAGCATTTTTATATCAGATTCTATTAAAATAGTGAGCAATCCAACCAATCAAAAATGGTTTTACATAATTCTAGTTCCTCTATACCAGTGAACTTTAATAGCTGATTGGTTCCAATGGGTTACTAGGACTGGTTACTAGGACTCTGGAAAGATTGCCCCTATTGATAAAATTCACCTGCTTATAAGGACCAGTGACAGCAGAAAAAAAATAAATGCATTTTCATGACAGTTATTCAATTACAGCACTTATAAAAATGTTATATTTCAAGTTGAACATTGCTTTTTGTTTAGTTTCAATGAAAGCAGCCATGTTGTGTGTGTTGGTTAAACATATCTCCACGTCGCCCCATTGGTTATTATGAAGTTTTAAACAATTCATATTCATAAAGTCCTCCAGAAAGTCCAGTTTTAAGTTAAATGTTAGACTTTCTAAACACCATTTCAAATTGTTGGAAGCACAGTTTCACTATATAGTAACTGTAAATGCTTTAGGTATATTTTTTCATCTTATGTTACTGTTCCTTTAAACCAGGTTTATTAAGAGGACAAACCATTAGTGTGTACTTTAGCAGCAATAAAAACTGTCACAAGGGACTCTAAAGTCACTGGTTTAGGGAAATAAAAAGCTATTAAAAACAATTTGATACAAATTTCTGTATGTTTAGGCAGGCAGTGTCCCCTTACAAGTCATATGGACACCCCTAAAATGGTACATACTTTATTAACCAATAGTGAATGAGGTATAATAACTACATGAGCCATTTAATAGGTTCCATGGTGCTACAGACAGATTGGGAGCCTTAACTCAGGGATGTCCATATAGCAGCTTAGCTGATTTTCCAACACTCCTTACTAACTAGAGGGGGCAACCAGCTTAAAGGAACACTCTGGCCAAAAATAAAAACAATAAAACACCTTTATTTCTTTATGTTAATTACCAAAGTTTATTAAATGCAATTTATTATCATTTTTTTTTTCTTCAAATGTATTCTTACCTTGTAAAGAAGTGCTGTACAGCACTTCCGTGTTGCAGACTCCATCTTCACACTCTGCCGGCGACACTACGGCATTCCAAATTACCCGATCCTTCTTAGAAGTGCAGTCCTCTCCAGCCGCACTCCTTGTGAAGACCCGCATTGGCACTTTGTAGAAGTCGCATGGAGAGCGTGCATGTGATCAATGAGTCCTCCCTGGATGACATGCACACTCTCCCATGTGACTTATAGAAAATGCCAATGCGAGGCTTCATTAAGAGCACAGCTGGAGAAGACTGCGCTTCTGAGAAAGATCGGGTAATTCAGGTCGCCAGCAAAGTGTGAAGATGGAGTTTGCAGCACAGAAGTGCTGTACAGCTGTACAGCACTTCTTTACAGGTAAGAATTTAAATTTTTTTTTAATTGATAATAAATTGCATTTAATAAAAGTTAGCAATTAGCATCAATAATTTTTTTTTTTTTTTTACATTTTGGCCACTTTTACTTTAAGCACAACACAGATGATCAAGAGTGATAATTAAGTGCACAGAGCTGTACCACCCACAAATAAAATGTAGGAGGAAACCAAAGACAAAAGGTTAGGAATCTGTAAATTGGCTTTCGCTAATGTCTGCATTCACTTTACAGGACATAAAGAACCCATTTAATACAGACATGAACTGTTAAATACAATAAAGCCTTTAAGGAATCAGGTTTTAAATTCAACAAAGATATACACAGAATAATTCTAGACTATTTCATCTATTGATGTTATACTGTTATTAACCAAGTCCTGTTAGTTAGCAGGGAAAGGATAAAGACTTAGATGGACATATATAAAAAACAGACATACATTCATAAAGTTAATTATCGTGCACCACGGTTCCCAATACTGGATAAAGCCATTTCAGTCCAGCCTCCATGCTTGAGTCTCCTGCAGCTTCTCCTCAAAGACAGAACTGAGTGACGTGCACATTTCATATTGTTGGCCATTAAATTGTGATAGTTCAAAATAGCTTCTTTCCTGGGGTAATGAAAAAAAAAAGTCAAACATTGTATATTCAGATCTTCTTTTGAGACCACTTGAAAAAACACTGGATATTTATTCAAAGGGAATTATATGCGCCTCTGCTTGGCAGCTTCAGTTCGACATTCTGATCACTGTCTAAAATAAAGATCCAGTCCTATGTGTAGAATCCAAATAACTTCTCCATACACAAACTTAGCAGTTCTCAATTAACAAGGCATTGAAAAACGTAGGTTTAGGAATAGTGGAACAAAAGAAGCAAATAACCTAGAAACATCACACTTTAAAGAATGTCAGTTGATCTCCAGATTACAATAAGCAAGTTAAAGGCGAACTAAAGCAAAAAAAATAAAAAATGGACAGTTAAAATACTTACCTTATACAGAGCCGATTGATTACAGTCACAGCATGAGCTGTGCTGTAATTAGCCGGCAGCTGATGCTTCTTTCACAGCGCTGGCCGACTGAGAATCCAGTGAACAACTCCTTCTTCTTGATTCACCAGCATCATACATCACACACATTGCAGGGAGCGTTCTCATTGGCCCCCGCAATGAATGCGATGATTTTTAAGCCATTTTTCGCCCGGGGTGAAACAAGGTGGGAGGACCTTTGCACTTGCTTCTAGGTATGTGCGATATTGCTGAAAAATGGTATCTTGATATTTTCTGTAATTTCGTGGACAACGATAATAAAAGATATTTTGCATTGTTTAAAAATGTGTTAAGTCTTATATTTCAATTTAGTGAAAAAATTGGATTAGCTGTGTTTGGGTTAATCCTAGGTCTGTCTGGTTCTGGCATTTTTGCTTGGTGCTGTGTGTGTCGGTAGCTGTTAGGCCTGACATGTGACAGCCTCTATTTATGTATGTGTATAGTTGGGTCTCAGCTTTGTTACAGAGCTCGTTAAAAGTGCAGCCACTCTGGTAGCCCGCCTCCCGGAAGTCTCTGCAGCAGCCTATTCTAAAGACGTGGAGCCGATCGATAATGACAGCTTGCATATCGATAATGCGCCGATTACGATATTATCTTAGAACAGGAGTCTCAAACTTGTGGCCCCCGGGGTCCTGCGCTCCACCAGGCGTTGTTTTTGCCGGTGAAGCGCTGGATCTGCCAGAGAGAGAGTCCTGGCTGACTCCCTCCGTGCGAAGAGGAGGGCTCCTGTGACCCGATCGGTCACAGGAGTCAATAGGAACCCGGAAGCGCATGTGATCAGTGCTTTCGGGTTCCTTCTCCTCTAATGTGCTGCCGGTAGCAACAGCACGCGCTGCCAAACTCTGCCGGGGGGTAAGTAAGGGTCCCCCCCACAGCCACCCCTGACCCACCTGATTCCCCCCCACGGCCACTCCTGACCCACCTGATTCCCCCCCGCCCCCACGGCCACCAATGCTAACGATTAAAATAAACCCCAATGGCACACACACTCCCATAATACTTCCACACACCCTAGTGACCCCTCAATACCCCCCAGTGGCCCCAGCTTGCCCCCCCAATTATAATAATGAAAAAAAAAATATATCGCAGATGCGCTGGTAGCCCATAAAGCCGCACATTGCCCCGCAAAGCTGCACATTGCCCCGCAAAGGTGCTAATTTCCCCAGCAGATGCAAATCACCCAGCAGAGCTGCATATTACCCCCACAAAGCCACTGATTGCCCTGCAGGCATTCCCCTGATGTATTGTTTTTAATCTGTTGTTTTATGTGGAAAACCTGATGCAGCCCAGCCTCTCCCAGACTCTACCTCCAGCGGCCACCGGGTAAATTGAGTTTGAGACCCCTGTCTTAGACAATGTATCTCGCACACCCCTACTTGCTTCTCAGTCAGCCAGCGCTGTAAAGGAAGCATTGTGTGCCGGCTAATTACAGCACAGCTTATACTGTGACTGTAATCAATCGGCTCAGTATAAGGTAAGTATTTTAATAATTTTTTTTTTTTTTTTTTGCTTTAGTTCTCCCTTAAACAGGATATACAGTCAGATGCTGGGTGGCATTAAAGAACCAGTAACATCAAAAAATCTCATTTGGATTGACATGGCAGTATTTTATATACAACATTTTTTAAAAATTGTAACTTTGAAGTTAAAGTCACGCTATCTGCTCCTATATTTACTTATGTACCAGCCATGTTTATTAACAGACCTCACCCAGACCCAGTTTTCTGTGGAGCCCACAATAAATGCAGGAAATATGCCCTAAAGTCTATTTTTAAAGGAGCAGTTTAGTCACCAATAGGTTATTTGCCTGTCTAGTTGGTACTGTTAAATAAAAGTTCAACGCTTTTTGAAGTATAAATTATTTATCTCCGTCCTTTACAATTTAGGGCCAGTTTGCTACTGAAAACCCCTTCCTTCTGTCAGCTACCTTCTCTTTAGCAGTTTAGTTAGGAAACTCAAGTTAAAGAATTGACAGGCTTGAATAATTCCAAATAAACTTTAAGTGGTCATCCATTTTTAAAAAAAATTCCTAAAGGTGTAGTTTACCCAGCGCAAGCAATTGTTAAAGGGGAAATATAGTGGCAATTATTACTTATCTGGTCGATCTAGCATCAGTACACAAAGTGTACTGCGGCTAGATCAGTGTTCATCTGACAATCCTCAGTCCAGGTTCATTAGATGAATACGTTGCGGCTCTGCTCACTTCCGAGTTTAAGTGAATCCTCAAAGACTGGTCCCCTTCCAAGTTTCGCCAAAACTGACTGCGTATATTAATCTGATCAAAGCAGTCTGTTAGTTTTAGTGAAACTCAGGAGGGGACGGGTATATGTGAGCAACAGTCACTTACATAACCCGGACATGAGAAAGAGCGACAATATATTCATCTGATGATCCTGTGCTGTGGATTGGCAGATGAATACTTGTCTAGCAGCAATACACTGTGTACGGATGCTAGATTGATCAGGTAGCAGTACACTTCATCTAGTGCTGCTAGCTATTCAGTTAAGTATGAATTGCAACTATAGTTCCCTTTAAAGAAAGGGCTAAAACATTGCCTTTCTTTTTATATGGATTTGGTCTCTCTCATGCCCAGTATCAGTGCGCTATTGCTACTGACAGTATACACCAGAGGTCCCCAACCGCTGGTCCGCGGACCAGGACCGGGCCGTTGGGGTTTTTCAGCCGGTCCGCAGCGCCGGTGACAGCTAGCTCTACTGGCCCTGCGCCTGGTCACAGCACGCTCTTTGTGGATTGATAATGTTCTCTGCCGTAGCTGTGACACCTCGTAGCTCCCGGTAGAGAACATTATGCAGGACGGGGCGGGGCATCGGGCGGGTTTTAGTGATGCGGCCATCCAGCACAGCATGGACGGGGTGGGAAGGCAGGCTCTCCTCACTGAATTGTCCCTGGCAAAACATGTTATGTGGGGTGTGCCGGGGCGGGGAAGCAGACTGGCCTCATTGACGCGGCTCCTGGTACCGGTGTACAGCAGCAGTACACTAAGCTCCACTCCTCCATAACCCCGCCCCCATATGACCAAAGCTCCGCACCTGCCCCACCACCACCCCACCGGGCCATGGAAAACTGGTCTTGCTTAAAGCCGGTCCCTGGTGCAAAAAAGGTTGGGGACCTCTGGTATATAACATTAGCTGTAACTATTGTAACTGCCCATGGTACTTCATTAACTATTAATTCTAACCTTCCCAATGCACCGTTATGCTGCATCCATCCAACGAGGAAGAAATACACTGAAGCAATGTGCTTCACAAGAGGCACAATTAATTGCTTTGCTCACATAAAAGATTGACTAAGTATATTAGTAACAAATGTCATTATGCATTTACAACACTACTTTTTATTAACTGGGCTATACTACTGCTCCTTTAAAGCTAAATATCATACTTTATAAGCACAAATGATATAGTAACTATCAACACATTTAAGGAATTTTATTTTATTGTTCCTTTAAAAGCAGCACTTATAAAAATGTCATCATTGAAGTCATGAATTTAACTGCTTTCTGTCTGTTAACCTCACTGATAGCAGCCATGTTGCATGACTCGATTAAGAAAACCCCAGCCAATTCAATTGTTTTTTAAAGGAACTTTAAGGCAGGTTCACACTGGCATTTTTATGCGCATCGTATGATATGCCACGCATAAAAACAAAATATGCTGCCAGTGTAAACCTATGGGCTTACATGGTTCCGGACACAGTAGCATATGCACCGCATCCAGAACGCTGGCCGTCGCATTTTGTGCCAACGTATTACGCCGCACACAAAATGCGGCCAGGTATAAAGAGCCGTGAACGCTGAAGGAGTGTTCACACTGTCGCTGGTAAGTACAATAGAAAAATACACTGGAGCTTAATTTTGTTTCTTTCATGCAAGCGTATTATGCGCTGCGCACAACACGCTAGTGTGAACCTAGCCTTAGAGAATACAAATTCATAAAGTGCAACAGAAAGCCCAGTTTTAACCTAAAAAACTTCATACTTTCTTAAAACTATTTAGAATACAGCACATATTAAATATATAATAATTTTACTGGCATTTTCATTTTTGGTGTTACTATCCTATTACAGTTTATTTCTTATCTAAAGCAGAATCCCAATAGAGCTCATTAGTGCCATTAGCTCACCTAAGGCATCACAGTCTTTATGTAATGGATCATTTTCATAGGATTCATTCTCCTAACACATGGGAATAACATGGAATAAACAGTGTGTGATAATTATCTTAAAGGGACATTAAAGCCTGTAAGAAAAAGAGCTTTCTATTTACTGGCCACCTAGTATTAAAGTGTAAGTGTTAAAATGACAGGGTTAGGATTACTCATTTTGCAGAATAATCATAGCATTAGGTGAAATCAGCTAATCTTAGCCCCTCCTCCTGTTACCTCTGTGCAGGCTGTTACTTGTATGCAACATTTAAATTACTAAGCAGATTTTAAATTTGAGTTGTTTTGGGCTGCTTTTCTGCAGATTTTCAGTCTCTCAGAGCTTCCTTGCACTATATTTCCTTCCTTAAGAAAATTAATTTTAATTTGTTTCAGGAGTGGGGGCGCATGCTCAGTTAGTGAGCATAGCCCTTGACTAAGGGGGAGGGGGACTGGGATTAGTGAAAAACCTCTTTTCTCAGTCATTTTAACACTTGTTGCACATAATACTAGGTGGCCAATAAATGGTAAGTTGTTAATTTACAAGCTTTAGTATCCCTTTAATGCCACACAATAGT
>WMED01018162.1:0-12787 GCA_019650415.1 Pipa parva | reverse complement strand
CGTTGTTCAATGTAGGGAAGTGTGTTCAGTGTGATACCAGCAACAGATTTAGGTGTTTTGTATCTTCTTGCATATTTCTGTTTGGCACTGCATGTGTTAGCATCTACTTGTATTCGTTCATATATATAAATATATATATATATATATAGATAGCACCGATATATTACACAGCGCTTTACAGAGGTTCATCATTTACTTCAGTCCCTGTCCCATGGAGCTTACAATCGAGTTTCTCTATTCAGTCATACACACATAGACAGATACAGATGTATGTTTTTGGATTGTGGTAGGAAACCGGAGCCCCTAGGAGGAAACCCACACAAGTGCACGGAGAACATTCAGGGGGTTATTCACTAAAGTGAGAATTCGACTGTCAAATTCTCAAACAGTGAATTCCCATAGCAAATCTGCAATATCTCCATAGTAAAGTCGCAGTTGTGACAATATTCTCATTATAAAGACATGACTGCACCAGTAGCAGTCAATTGCGACTGTCTTTAGTTGGCGAATTCACACCTTTACAATTCAGATATTAGAGAATAACCCCCCTATGCAGATGAAGTCCAGGGTGGAACTGAACCCAGAACCCAGCACTGCGAGGCAGCAGTGCTACCCACTGAGTCACCGCACTGCCCACTATTTGTTGGTCCTTTGTGGGCCTTCCCTATACATTGGTTGAAATTAAATGATACGGCACTGTTACCTGTCTTCAGTGCCCTTCCTCAAGTCCAGATTTTGACCATTTTGAAAGTAGCTAGGTGGGGGAGAGCAGGAGAACAAGGGAATAACTAGGCCATCTTCATTGTTACATTTGACAGATGTACAGAGAATAAAGTCAGACATAAAGTAATCTGACTATAAAATGGAAAAGTTGTTGCTTGAGGATGAAAGAAATAACAAAGCCATAATGTTGTACATGTCATTTTTATTCAAGGCTTAACTTGTAACATCATTACAATCTATTCCCCTGTGTTTGATCCAAATAATTGGATTAAAAGGTCAACAAGAAAACGGTCAAGAGCAGAAAACTATTTCCCATGAGAAAATAGTCATAGACCAAAAAGATATTAGTGTGGACAAAATCAATTGGCGTATCCTGTCTATCAACCTAAACCTGTCAGCTTAAAGGAAAACTATGGTGTGAATTGATAATTATCTGATCGATCTAGCAGCAGTACATTAAGTGAAATTTATTAAAGTCGGAAAGACTTTACCGAGAGAAATCTCAGATTGATCTCGTGAGATTTCTTCTGAGATCTTGAGATTGAGTTTCTTGGTCCCGAGTTTGCAGACTTTTCGATGGAAAGGTAGCATTGCTGCTAATGTTAAGTATAGCTACCTTTCCATGGAAAAAAATTAGAAAAATCAAGATCGAGAAACTCTATCTCCAAACAAATCTCGCAAGATCAATCCAAGATTTCTCTCGGTAAAGTCAGAAAGACTGCTGGTCTTAATAAATTTCGCCGTGTGTGTGTGAGAGTACACTAAGGGGGGAATTCACCAAAGTCCAAAGTAGTGCGAACAGTTCAGGTGGCTGCGCCAGTCGCGAACACAAGAGAACTTAGCAATATTTGGCGTGCGCGTGCACAGAAATGTCTAATTTAACTGAAAATCCTACAAACGAAGGAGTATTCATCTATTTTACTTCACCGCTTCAAGGCCCCATGAAGTAAAATTAAAAATAGTATCTCTAAAAATCCAGTTGTTGAATCAAAATAGTCGCGACTTCTCTTCTCATCGCACACCAAAAAAGATGCGAAGTACACTTGGCGAAGAATTGGGTGGCGACGATTGCCGACGCATGCGCAGTATGGTGTAGTTGGGCAGAGAGAGGAGGATGTAAAGTCATGCGGAGTGATGAATGAAGGAAGGTGATGTCAGTCTCCCACTATCCCACTCACTATTTACTTAATTTTCCATGTATTACTAATAAAATCTTGTTCCTACGTCATGTTGTAAACTAAACGCAGTCGCCATTCTTATTTTTAATTGAATTGTCAACACACACAACACTGGAGCCCTGCCATCAACCCCGGAGCCCTGCCATCAACCCCCTAGTTTGCCACTCTGATCTGGTGAAGGCAAAAAAGTGCTTTGCAGCATCGCAGCTAGTCGCATTCGCTAATTCGACACACTCCGCAATTGTTGAAGTACCTGTGCACACACACGCAAAGTAATGGAAAAGATACATCAGTTCACGAGTAGTGAAGTCACCCGAATTCACTTAACCTTGCGACCATTCAAGTCACTTCGTCAAAATGGCCGCCAGATAGCTTTTGCCGAACAGGCGAACACTGCCGGACTCTTAGAAGACATTAGACTGGTACACCATTCAAGCCTTCGCCAATGTCTGCCTGTTGAGAGAAGTGAGCTGGCGAGCATTTTAGAGAAGTAACTCGAATAATCGCAAGGTCAGGCGAACCTCGGCGATGCGAATGGCGCAGTCGCCCGAACTGTTCGCACTACTTCGGACGATGGTGAATTCCCCCCTAAGTATGTGAGGGTACGCTAAGTGTACTGCTGCTAGATCAATATTCATCTGAAGATCCATAGCCCAGCCCTCACTTTCAGGTTATGTGAATGACTTTGGTTCTTCACATGGACTTGCCCCCTCCAGAGTAGTGCAGTCAGTTATTAAAGAGTAATAAGAATTAATAAAAGTAAAAAGACAAGAAGCAGACTATGATTTCTACGATAGGAAAGATCTCCGGCACTCCGAGGTAAGTAAAAGCAAAGTCTTTATTAGTAATTCATTTAAAATAAAGGAAAATAAAAGCGAGGGTGGCACTTTTTTCCTTTATTTTAAATGTATTACTAATAAAGACTTTGCTTTTACTTACCTCGGAGTGCCGGAGATCTTTCCTATTGCTTGAAATACAGTCCTGTTTTTCTCCTTGAGCACCTGATTTTTTTCCACTACTTGGACTGAAGGGGATTGAGCAGCCTTTTTTGGATGTATATGATTTCTACGACACTGTGTTATCTGCCTCGTAGTGAACTTTTTTAAGGTATCTGCATTTAGAGAATTGAGAGCAAGCCACTGAACTAACTAATACAATCCCATCGTTCACTTTTGAGAATATTACCATAGTTGTCAGCTTCTTACTTAAGGGACCAATACAAATCCAAATGGGATTGGCATGTTAGTTATTCAAATATTGCACTTGTAAAGAATGCTCCCTTCAAGTCCCCATTCCTCGCAAATGCCCCATATCCCTTTAATTACATGACCCTCCCCAAATTCCCCATATCCCTTTAATTACATGACCCTCCCCAAGTGCCCCATGTGTGTGTCAGCCAGCAGTTGTAGTAACATTTTTAAAGTAAGAAGTTGGCCCCGCTGGACCCACCAGTACTGGGTGGATCCAGAGGATCCTCTAGTGAGCCAGTCCGATCCAGTTTACGTTTGTTCTCGTCTTTACTGATAGCAGCTATGTTGTTGAACAAATCTCACACAGCCCTATTGTTTTCTATGGTACTTTCCACATAACATATTAAGGAAGTTTGCCCTAAAGCCCAAATTTTAAAGCTAAGTATCAAACATTTAGCCATTTTGGAAGCACAAATCGAATACAAGTTAGATATGAATATGTTTGAGGCATTTTAATTTTTTGGTGTTAGTGTTCTTTTCACCAGAGACTTCCATAGAGTACATAAACACAGCTAATGGGCATGAGACTCCAGAGTAAAACAGAATGCATACAGCACATGGCAACATATTTAACTGTTACACGGAAAGAACAAAAGGAAGCACATTACAGACATCAACTTTGATCTAACAGAGCATAATAGCAATTTCTTGTAAAAAAATAAATCACAATAAACTCACAAATCAAAATTATTAGACAGCAGAGACACAATTAAACCTAAGTGTATTGAATTCATTAGTTTTATCGGATTTATTTTCTTAATAAAAAGCATGAGCCTTCCTTAGCATATTCAGTAACTAGAGAATTTCTTTTCCTGGTACTAGTTTCCCTACCATATCCCCCACCCTCCTTTCCCCTACCAGCAGATAGAAACAGGATATCTGTCTATAGGTAAAGGTTGTTAACCTTCAGTATTAATGGTGCTTTTAAATGGACCGTCATCACTCTACTAAACACCTCGCTATATACAATATGCAGTAATTACTAGGGGATATTTTAACATTACATTATAAAACATACCTGCTTTGCAATAGCTTTACTATCCAGCTTGTTATAGACTTTCCGGATTCTGGCCACAGTTAGTGAAGAGACAGAGAGAGCGTACAATCCAAAAGAAACCTTCTCTTCTGGAACGAGGGACACAAGGGACGGACTGCCCGATTCTGACTTTGAATCTTTACCTTTAAAAAAAATACATACGTTTTTTCATTCTTAGAAGATAAAACAACAAAACCAGTCTCTTTGGCAGAAATTAAAACACATTAAATGTAGTTCCTCTAATTGCACTGGAAGAATAGAAAATGGTAACAAACAATGGAAGAATCTCCACTAATACTTGTATGGTCTGTTCATGCGAAATAAAACAAAGAGAGCGTCATGCCCACTTAATACCGCCGCTCAAAACATTTTTATTTATTTATTTAAATGGAACAATTTCATTTTTTTTAATCTAAAATACATGATGAATTCCCACACACTTACACATATTGTAATAAAATTAAAAGTACAAATATTTACATTAAAAAAAGAACTCAGAAATTAACTGCTATGCCTATATGTTTTACACGACATTTTCAGAAGAAAAATTAATTAAAAAAAAGTCAAAACAGGCCATTTTCAAATAACTGCTGTAGTATTGGTTTATTTCCATAAATACACTGAAAATCCATGTGGATAAAAAATCCGTACAGTTAAAAAGATGCTAAAGATACTCTGTCCCCTTTTTAAAATGTATCTGATGGACCATAAATATGGTATTAGGTGCCATGTCGTTAGCTTCTCCCATATTTAAGCAGCAGTCGCAAAAGGTTAAATTTGTTTTTTTCAGATCCTCATGGGTAAAGTGTATGTATTGATGTACTGATATCAGATGATGAAAACTCAGCTGATCACAGACTAGGAAGGTCTGAACCATGTGATACCAGTATAGAAATTCCTACAGGTTTCCCATGATGAATTTGACTGTGGTAAGCAGTAAAAGCAAATATATAGGCAAACTCTGCATCTTGTGAGAGTCTAGTAACTGATAGCTACCAGTAAGCTGTCAATATTCACTGGTATAAGGGAACTAGCAAGTCAACTGCTGATTGGTCTCTTTACATGTTTTTCACCTCTGGATATAATCTCTCTTCATGTTGCTAAATAAAAGATGAGCAGGATAGTGAGGGGGCAACTACACTAACTGTGAAATGAAACTGTTGTTCTGGGGAAGCCAGAATAAATGATATTTAAAAGTCTTACATTCTACACTATATTCTTAGTTAAACATTTCTGGCTGAAAGAACTAGACAAAGTGTTAAGGTAAGAGTAAAGACTTATATAGCACTTACATAGTGTACACACTGCTTGGAAACTTCCAACATAATTTGGTCCCAATTCATACACAATACTAACGCTTGCAGCAGTCAAAACTTCCTCCAAGAAGTGAGTAGGACCCAGACGCCACACAAGGGAGGAAAGTTGGCGCTGTGCAGGTGGAGTGCCAATGTAGGCATAAACTGTGCTAACTACTGGGGGATTAGCTGATCCAGACCCCCCAGGAGAACTGTGCACATAATGAAGCTGGAAAGGATAAAGAAAAGGTAAGTTCACATTTTTGCTCTAATATTGCACCTCTATATCATTTTTCACATTAAACTGCTGGTTATTATGTTGGAATTTGGGAGGTGGGATGCAAAAAGTGGCATTGGCTCAATAACGTCTGCAAGATAACCATTACAAACAATGCAGTATTTGTGATTTTTACACACTGTTAGCACCATGTGTGCCACACTGGCATGTACACAATAACATAACTAAAACTTTATGCTTATGCAATATTACTTAAAGTGCACCTGTCACCTTAAAACTAATACTAATTTAGGTTGTGCTAATGAAATAAATGTTTATGTAAATATAAATGTATTAAATAATGTATCTTTATACAGCGTTTCTCTCTGTCATCTTCCCTGTCACCCTGACTTTTCTTTCCTGAGTGTCTGGTTGGGTGGGGCTAAATGATGATTGACATTATAGCTCCTCCAATCAGATCCCTTAAATCAATGATGCCCAACCTACGGCCTGCAGGCCATATCTGGCCCGTGCTGTGGTGCTATCCGGCCCGCAGCCCGAATTCTGAAATGTTGAGTATAAGTGTGAATTCGCCATCTAAAAATTTGTCGTGATTTTAAAAGTCATAACTTTGAAGTGGCCCATGACACGCGTGTTGCAATTTTATATGGCCCCCCCAGGCCAAAAAAGGTTGGGCATCACTGCCTTAAATTATGATCTAGCAGGCATCTGATTGGAAGTGCTTTTACGTCAATCATTTAGCCCCACCCAACTTGGGAAAGAAAAGTCAGGCTGACAGGGAAGACGACAGAGAGAAACACTGTATAAAGGTACATTTTTTAAATACATTTATATTTACATAATGTTCATTTTATTAGTACAACTTAAATTAGTATTAGAGTTTTGAGGTGACAGGTGCACTTTAAGGACAGCACTGTGCCTTTTTTTTTTTCTTTGTGTGTCGTTAAACTTGTGCAAACTGGACTTGCTTCAGTCTTAATGCAATAAGTTTCACTATTCTAACATTTTATAAAATACGCTAATTGAAATTATTTTCACACTAAGAAAAATAACTGCATTACCCAACCTATCACAATTACATGTAAATCAAACAAGATATAATGAAGCTGTATTAACAGCTGTCACACGGAGGCTCCTGTCACACAACATAAAATAAATAGCCACTGAAAAGCAGGAATTTTCCAGACAATAGGAAACTGAATATCTTAACACAGACTGCTAATATATGAGCAAGTCCACTGTTTTTAGCAATACTGCCAGATTACAGCTGATTTAGGAGGTTATCTAAATCATGCCTACAATTGCTTTTTTTAAGGATTTAAAGTTGAATCAATGCTAAGCGGCCCTAGGTGTATTTTTCTATGAGTTTGCCGCACTGCCGTATTGAGGACAGCTGTGACACAGAGATCAGATGTCTGAGACATTATTAATAATATACAAATAGCAAATATCAAAAACTCCAGCAACTGACTAGCATTTTGAAGATATAAAGCTCAGGAAAAAGGGTAACGGAGCTGCCTTCATATAAAAGCAACTAGTCATTTTATTATTCTGTATAGATTTCCATGTTTCTATGTAAATAATGTTTACCATGCCAAATAAGTGTTGCACTTCTTCATGATCGGCTCCCCAACAGTGTTGTAAAGTAAAGAAAAGAAACCCATAAAGGAGACATTATTTGCCTTTGGGTATAACGTGTGTTGGTAAAGTGCATGTATTATCAATCTGATTTCAACGAATGCTCACTGATCATTTTATTTTATTTTATTTGCAGGGACCCTTGAACATGTCATTCAGCATTCACTCACCTTCACTGTGTTTACAAGTTGCCCATCTATATAAAGTGTTGCTGTGCTATTCTTCAACATGCCCTTACTCATTACTATTACCAGATGATGCCACTGCCCTTCCATTATGAGATCACTGCAGCGGAAGCGAGCACAGCATGGGAGAATTTCATAAAAGGACGATTCTTCACTGAAGTCATCCACTACAGGAGAATCAGGAGAGAATAAAAATGATGAACTGTCCTAGTACATATCTGCACCCACTAGTACATTTCTGGAATTAATATATTGCAAGAAAGGAAAGAACCACACTGCCACTTTTACATCTGAAATGTCTATTGTCAATGGTGCAAAATTAAATAGCATGTGTGGATTATTCCACAAGAAACAATGGATACTACATTTCTAGTTGGCTACAAAACAGTCAGTGTGGCTCTGGCCTTAAAGCCAAGAAAAAATGTGTAATAATGGAGTATGAGAAAAAAGAGAAGTCATTATAGTATCTGGAACAATGAAGCACCCTGATGCCTCTTTATGAATTACAGAAACTTTTGTGTTATTTTACACTGCAACTCTGCCACAGCCAACCACCAAATAAATTCCCAGGGTTACAACCAACTCAAACTGTTTGCCAAGGAAAGTATTTGTTAAACTTTTTTTTATATCTTTAAAATGTATATCTGAGTGTGAGGCTGCTAGAGTAAAACAGCACTATGAAGGCAACTTGTTTGCGGACTATACCTTACTTTAAAAAGTTGTAGCTCCATATGTAACTGCTAAAAAATTGGATTAAAAATCTGCTCACTTTCAAACAATATAAATGGCTTTACAGTTAAACTAAGGTCAGAAACTGGAACAGAAAAAATATTCTGAAAAATTACAAAAAGCAACCATTTATTTAACAAATAAACAAATTTAACAAATTCAAAGTTGCCATTTGAACAGGGGCATAATTAAATAGGGTGACCACAGTCACAGCTGTGACCAGGCTTCAGCACCCAGAGTACCCAACCCCATGCAAGGTGTCTGTTCCTAGCCCTTCACAGGATCCCTGTAAGTCTGGGGGGGAGGGCATGGGAGGGGGAGGGCCTGCACCGGGACCAGTTACCTGCACGTCGGCTACTGCATTCAGACACATGAATCCTGCTCAAGTCTTAAAGGGAACTTACACTCCACATCTTTTCCTTTCTGATTTCAACTGTTAACAATTTTGAAATGCCATGGCTTTGTTTTATTGGCCTTAAGCATTAGGCGCCTTATGTGAGTGATTCTGTGATAAAATGGTAGGTTGCATCTGAGTCATAAACCGATTCAGGGTATTTTTGCACATTTTTAGGGTACACATAAGACTTGAATCTGTTTATGACAATGTGACTTTAGAACAATAATCATATTGGCTCCACTGTGAATGCAAAAATTTTGAAGTAACAGAAGAGAACCAAATGACTTGAATGTTTCTTTATTTACCATAACTGTGTAGCAGCTCTTCTTTCGTGGATACAATAAGTGACTTGTCTTTAGCAGAAAGGACAACAGCAAGACAGACGTAGTGCTGCTCCGAAGAGTTGGCTCTCCTGACTACAGTAAGAAGCCGCACTGGGTGGTTGTTGGGATGGTTGCTGAAATGTTCAATGCAGAACCATGTAGAATATGTTAACCCTGATGGTGATGGAAACATACGTTCCCCTGAAAAAAAAGTTTATAAAAGATAAATCATGCAGCCAAGTACCTGTGTATTATGTAATACTAGCCTACTGTAATTTATCATGCTGGAATGGTACAATTGGTTTTATCCTATGACATGTTAGTATCTACTAAGCTTTTTATGAAATGTAATATTAAGAGACTACATTATTTACATTTTATTCCACAATGTGGGTGAGTAACGATGATACCAGCGGAATGGGGACAACACACTTCCATTAATAACCTGGCATTCCAGGTCTCACCAATAAGAATCCTTCCAATCTCTCCTACCAAAGTACAATGATATCCCACCATACACCGATACTTTCCCCCGTTGGCCTCTGCTCCCTTACTTTTCATCCTTTTACTGTTAGTTTGTGAAGAAGTCTGGTTTTACTTTATCATAAGCATTATGGGAAAAACTCTGCCCCTTCCCAGAGTAACAGGGTTTCTCTGAGAACAATTTAATTTCAGAGCCAGAAACTGACTACTAATGTAGTTCGGGGTGTTGAGCAGTAGCAGGGGGGGTGAGGGGTCATGCGGGGATAAGATTAATCCCTTTGGGCCCTAGCTAAGTCTTTTTCAGAAAGGGAAGTCACAGTAGAAGAAAAACCATCTGAACTGCTGACACTTCTCCCACAGGAATGAAATGAATAGCAATCATTGATAAAAACAAAGGCCTATTAGGAAAGTGCTCTATAGAGCAATAAGGGCATTTTAGCTCAACTTATGGGAAACCTTTAAAGGACTACTAACACTGGAAATATAACATTTCTATTTGGATTGTCATTGCAGTTACTCCTTTGCTTTAACAGTGTTGGAGTTGCCCACCAGAGTTATCTGTAAAAATGTCATCGTTGATGCTTAATTCCTGATATTTTTGGTTTTCTGGGGCACTTCATGAATACGTATTATCTGCTGCTCCATAGGAAGCAAAAGGACTAAGCAGGGGTCTGCTATTTCCTTAACTGATAAAAGTTGGCTGCAGGAAGAAACACAAACTCAATTTTTACCAGTATTGTGTTTTTTCTTCTAAAAATGTTATATAATAAAAGACACACAACAAAACTAACTGTAAAAGCAGTTCACTTATCTCCTGAGTTCAACAAAGCTAAAGGCACGGCAGAAACCAGAAAACACTACACCTTTGTCATGCATAAAACTGACCGATATCGATGCAGTGTGCCACACTATATCTTCCAAAACCAAGCCATGATACAGAGCAATCCCTTTGTATGCAACAGTTTCTCATTTACTATTTTTCTTTATAATTTAGAAAGTAGAATGACAGAACTAAAGGCTGAATTATTACAAATGATATGATTACATTATAAACTTAAGACTTATTGTACAATTCTAGAGGTAAAGCAGCCCCATAATGGTAAAGAACCATAACACAAAAGAGACTGACCACATCGGCATTAGTAGATTTTTCTAGGCTTAATGCACTAGATGTGGCTCTTCTAGGCATACACTAAGACGCAAAGTTAAAACTGGCTCAGTTTTATATCTGCCAAAGATATCTGACATTTAAACTTAAAATTAGTCTGATACTGAACTTCATCACTCATAGCCAATCAGGATACAAGGTCTTGCATGCTTTGGATACTAGCATCCTCAGTGTCAGAGTCACTTAACCAAGAAAAGAGTAAATGTGTGTCTCATCTGTTACAAATCTTGATTGTAACTTAGATCAAGCCTTTACTAGCAGTTTAGGGTATCCTTTAATCCAAGGGTGCACAAATGCCAGTCCACAGACCAGGCCACTTGCTACTGGGCCACATGGTGGTGATGTGTGCACAGGACCACACTGCGGCCGGCAACACACATTGCCCCCCATCCTCCCGGTCCGTCAAACATTTGCTGAGAGGGGAACTGGTCCCCAATCCAATGAAAGCTGGGGATGGCTACTTTAGTCTGTTTAGAAGGAGAGCACCAATAATATTATCATGCATGATAAAAACTGCAGACTACACTGATTTTACTATGAAGAGCAGGGCCAACTAGTTTGTCATCAGCAGTACAATGTTGATTTAGTAGAGGGTGATAACGGGAAGTTTTTAATCTACCTTAAACACTCATCAAATAAATTCTGCATGGAAATTAGTTCTTCATGCTGCATAGATTTACAGAAGACACTGATTTCAGTTTATAGCACAAATCTGAACTGAATACTAATGAAGCACCCACCAAATCTATGCACATACAATGGTATAACAAGTAAACCTACAGGGCTGTACAGCACCATGTACAGATTTTTCAACATCCTCCCATTTTAAAGGGGCATGTTTGTACGCATGTATGTGTATTTTACAGATTGCTAACCTACATCTATTTTTTATTAACTCTCTAAAAGGCATTCAATTTATATGGAGAATTCTCAGTTTATGAGGGATAAACTGGTAAGTTAAAACTAGGGGGGAAAAACTTTTAGAAACATTTAATAATATAGACATATGATAAATACAGGGAATTTTGGAGCCAGGGTAATTAATATGTATGTATTGTACAGCACTGCATACATTTTGTGGCGCTTTCTAAATAAAATTATACATATGTATAACTAATGAGTATTGTAGTACTTGGTGATACCTCTTTTATTGGACTAAAATGTATGAAAAAAAAACCTTTGAACTCAAAATGATAATGTATTTTATTACCAAAAATACAGGACTCAATGTGAATCTGTTTTTAAATGTAGTGGGCTACATAAAGCTTTGTAAATCACTTCTAATTTCTAAACTCA
The DNA here is from genome assembly GCA_019650415.1 of Pipa parva. NCBI lineage: Eukaryota > Metazoa > Chordata > Amphibia > Anura > Pipidae > Pipa > Pipa parva. The sequence goes on along the minus strand of WMED01018162.1, from coordinate 848 downwards.
GTCTTGCTTGAGACTTGAAAAAGGGAATACGGACCTCTTGAAAGGTTGTCTATTTAAACTGTTAGCCCAATCATAAAGGTATCACCAAGTACTGCAATACGTGTGTGTGTGTGTGCGTGTGTGTGTGTGTGTGTACCCGCGCGCCAGGGAATTGACTGACAGGCTTCAGAATTCTTAGTAACCAATCAGAATCTTGCAGGTGTTCATCCTAATGGCTGGCTCTGCCATTAGGCAGTAAAGGAAAATGCTAGGGGCGCCCCCTTGCATTTTTTAGACTTTAAATCTCCAAATTGGCAGCTGCGGCTGCATGTCGGGAGATGTGAAGTACAGCTGCGGCCGCCAATTGGGAGATCTAAAGTTGAGCCGCGGCTGGACGGCAGTGTTGGAGGTGAGTGGGGGCCGCGGGGCGGCGCAGGGCAGGGGTGGTGTTGCGGGGCAGGATAGGGGCGCGTGGGACAGGAGGGGGGGGGGGGGGGGGGGGAGGGGGGGGGGGGGGGGTTGCCTAGGACCGCTTCTGCTTACAGAGTTGCTGTCCACCAGCTTCTTTTGTTTGTTTGTTTTTTTATCAGAATTCTTCAGCCTGTGGATCATACACTAGTAACAGACTCCAAATTGATCAGCAAAAGAGGAAGCAGAAAAAAGAGGAGGGGCTTCTGTAAGAAAGTGTGAAATTCACTGAGAATAAGTAGACGATATATTTTGCAAAAATTATTTATTTAAAAATTGCAGTTACTGTGGCAAATAACTATCTGTAAAGATATTACACTTTCCTCTTTTTTTTGGTAAAATTATTATCAAAACTGAGCTTGTTTAGTCTAGAAAAAAGAAGATTAAGGGGTGACCTAATA
>WMED01018161.1:0-12787 GCA_019650415.1 Pipa parva | reverse complement strand
AAGGAGAAAGCACAAAAATAACCGGGCCACAACAGATAAACTTTGGGAAACACTGCAATACTGGATTATGGCACTTCATTAAATACATAAACATAGAAGCATTACTAGTGCCAAGAGTGGTGAAGGGTGCCACTTTGTGTCGGACTGCCTTTAAGACATAAGTAATACTATTTTATTTTAAAGGAGTGCCAATTCCCTTAAAATGAATAAACTGAAGCCTCCATGTTTGTTACTGAATTTGTTTATAAATATTTCAGGTATTTTAATAAGGTATTGCAAAAATGCTTCTGTTTCAAAGCTATGCTAATTAGTGCTCCTGCAGTGGATTTAAAGGACACAGAGAAAATGGACCCGGCAGAGTTAAGGGGCACGACAGAGAGGGGTAAAAAGATTTCAGTAGAATTAGATATTAGCAATATCAATGGTATAGCTATACCTATTAAAATAAACTTCTGTGCCCATTCATATATATTATAAAACTTAATGATAATGGAATTTAGTGCCCCTTTAAGGATGTTAATTCTTTAATGTACTCCACAACATTCAGCCTTATGAAATACAAGACAGCACCAATCTAGCTCGAATTCCACGCAAGCAGATTGTTGCCATATTTACTAATCTGCTCCATGTGTTTACCAATCACTGTTGTATTTTTTCTTGCAGGTTTTCCTTTTAAAAATACATTAGGCTTAAAACAAAAAATGGATGTTTGGTATATAAGCCATCAAATAGGGTCATGCTCCCTGTATTGCAATAATCTGGAAATATGTCAAAGAAAATTAAAATCCAAACAGCATTAATAAAGTGCAATGTGCCTGGGATCCAGCCATGTACATTTCGTTGAATAGACAATGTAATACTAAATTAGGAAATGTTTTGCCCCCCCCATCCCGCTTATGACTCAGTGACCAGAGTATGTTGAAGTGAAGCCTTGTTTTATTTAGCGTCAGATTTAATGTGGTATAGATAATATTTTTTTTTTAATTACGTCAGTTTAAAACAAAGCAGTCAAGCACATGAAGGCAAAATAGAAGCCATGTAATTATAATACTAATAACGGTTTTAAAAGCTTGCAACTGTGTCGATAACTTGCTTGCGATGTGTATGATTTCTCTCTATAGTTTATAAAAGTCGGACTATCTTCAGAAACACAAAACAGATGAATGATGATGTGCACGTGACAAGTCTATTATACACAGTAGTGCTTTATTTTTATGTCCTAGTAAAATGTTATTTTAGTGTCTGTCATTTGAAGAATAACTCTGCTAACTGCATAGTCTCATATGGATAGTGTTACACTTATCAAAGTTTAGGCAGATCAGTTTAGTGAATATTGGTTTATGAAAGGCAGCTTTTGAAGCATAATACTTGGCTGCCTTTATCTTTGTTTACTTTAATATAAGAATGCTAATATGGGTCCTTTAAGAACCCTCTTCTGTTTGTTATTTGCAGAACAGCAGGCTGGGTATGGATGTTTCAAGATTTCCACTATGACCATTTATATTTTATGCTTTCTCCCAGAAGTCATGCACTATGAACAATTTTATTAATTTTTATAATTTTATTTAATGAACAAGTTTATTATTGCTCCCAACACCACTGCACAGGCAGTTCAGTGGTCATCAAGAACCCATGTTTAGCAAGACTTCTTTAACTTGCACATGATGACTACTGGCTCTTTCATCGTACTATGTAGGATAAAACTGACAGTATCAAGCTGGCTCACTTTAATTATATCCCAGTTGCCATTATATAAATAGATATCTTAGTAGAGCCACATCCATGTTTGAGAAAATATGGGGACCCTAGTTAAGGTAAATTAACTTGTTCCCTTCTGGTGAATTGACTTGATACTGTTAAGCATGTGGATAATTAAGTAATTGATTGTCACTATTATATGAGTAGTATAATGTCAATAGTGCCTCCTATTATGACAACACACCAATTGTTTGTTTTGATTGATTGTATTCTTTATTAATGTTAATGATTTATAATAAGAGCAAAATAAAGAATATTCAAAACATATATGTAGGATAAAGCTGCACTTATGATAGGTGCTTCAGGTAATAAGATATTTGAGAAACTTGTTAGGCCAATAAATACTGTGCCATAAAAGTGGTGTCTGCAGTTATAGTACTGGTTGGTAACAATTACATGGTTTCAATTTAACTGATATATCTCTCATACACTTTCTTAGTATCTATTACAATTCGCACCGTGAATAAAAAGTAAAGCAATGTAGACCCATGTGTTGTAGAAATGGTTATATGAAGGAAAGAAAAAGAACAGGGTAATTAAGTTAAACACATTTACCATAAAAGATGATTTGGTCTGTAAAATACTTGACAAACCCTACAGAATATAAAAACATTCAGTGTAGAGATTATTTTGTGCAGGACATAAAAAGCTGCTTTTTGGCCTTTTTTTTTTTTATTATTCCCACTAGATAATTAAGATTTTAACCTAAATCAATTTTACTTTTAATGATCAAAAGTAACTTTATTGCTAGGTCGCTTCTTTGAACAATGTCTTTTTAAGTCCATGAAGTATTAAATTGATAATTAATGCCAAATGTTATAATGTGTTTAAAGACAAACACCTGTTTATTACAATCAGATACCACCACCGTTTAAAGGTAAGTGGACCACCTAACAGGCTAACTAGGAAGATTATTCCTTAGCCATTGCTAAGCCTTTGACCTGATGGCCCCAAAATGAAAAAAAAAAAAGCTGTATATCCTTTTGCCAGCTAAATCAGCCTTCCTCTCTGCTGAAAACCATGTAAGAATACACAGTGAAAATTGTGTCTGGAATGTCTCAAATCAAAATGAAATAGTGTCAGATTGCTTTGTCTTGATCCTGCAGCAAATGATGTGTCTCCTAATGATGCAGAATCTCTCGTTAAGTTCAGGAAACAGGATATAAGGATAAGTCAATTTAAACAATTTATGACCATAGTAAAAAAAAAAAATACCATTACTTTCAACTTTCAGTCGAATAGTAGGTGAAGCACAATGTCTATAAAGTTATTATGACAAAATAATTCAGAATTTACCCCCTAAAAAAAAACAAAAATATTACTTCCATTTCTCGAAGCAGCATTTGAATTTTTTATGGCTTGTAATTAAAAGCTGTAGACTCCTGTTTATTCACTAGTATAGACTATACAACCCAGCCACTCAAAGTAACGACTCTCAGCTATTAAATCATACTGTACATAAAGGTTTTTCCATTTTATAACTTCTGTTAAATGTCTACCTTTGACCTTTAGGAGCTTATCCAAATAAGATAAACATTTTCAACCTTATGCTATAATAAAAATCAAATTTAAAAAGACAGTAAATGTTTTGTACATAGTGGACTTGCTATATAAGAAGGAGTGCTTGACAGCATTTGTCTCACTTAGTTCTCTGCTTCCTCTACAAGTTCTGATTACAAGTTGACAGGTCCGGTCTAAGTTTTACTACATAAAATATAATGTTACCACTTACACTGTAGTATGTTACGCTGATAAATTACTACAGAAAATAGTCCAAATATTGCAAATGATCATTTTCACATGTAAAGGGATTGTAGTAAAAAAAATAAAATTATATATACATACCAATAGGTCAACACATATTACAATCTCTTTACATGTAAAAATTAAGGGGGTTATTCACTAAAGTCCGAAAAGTTGTGTATAGGTGCGAATTCCAAAGATAAAGACAGCCGCAATAGGCTGCTACTGTCGCAGTCGCATCTTTATAATGAGAATATTGTTGCCGTCGCAACTTTATTATGGGAAAATTGTTGCAATCTTAACAATAAAAAATTGTCGCGACTTTACAATGGGGAAATTTCGCACATTTACTATGGGAATTCCGCGGTTTGAGAATTCGACAGTCAAATTTGAACCTTAGTGAATAACCCCCTTAAATTCTACTGACATCTTTCATCAAGATCACCAATCCTTACTTTATTTCCCATTATTATTATAGTAAAATAGGTAAGTTTCCCATGAAACAATCCTGCAACCCATTGGATCATTTTTTTCCCTTTGTTATTTTATTTCATCATTGTTAGGGGTTTTATTTTGGTACTGATAATTGACCTTAGCCTAAGGAACTTTCCTGCTTGAAGAATTTTATATCAGCACTAATTACAGAATCCTATACATGACCCTCATTGTAATTCTACTTCTTGGTTCAATTAATTTTGATGTACAGATAAAATGCACTGAAATTCCCATGTGCGTTTCCAAGGGCCATTGTTTTAGCTGTATATTGTGGTGAACATTAAATGTTGTGCTGGTTTGTTCTGTTTTATTTTTTCACAGAATACGTAATTTGACAATGAAACATCAACCTTTGCAATTCCTCTCATGCGGGCCTTTTTTATTAAAACCACTTCATTTTTGTCTCGCTTTATTAAGGAGAGACGAACAATTATCTCTAGAAATAAATTTTAATGCATAGTCATAAAAGTAAACGATATTACTCAGTAGCGGTTCACCTAAATATACCTCCCTTGTGGTCCTTTGGTATTAAGTACTTTTTGCCTTGTATATTCACTGAGCATTTCATTGTTAGTGAAAATAGGCATTTAACTTTCTGCTAAAAGATAATAAAATTCAAATGCAGAATATTTGTTAAGTAATTGCTGAAATGACTGTTTAAATATGACTGAATCTGTTTTTACCATTCCAGAATGTGAACTACTTCAGTAAACCTAAGCTGGACAGTGAAGAGTTTCTTAGTGATTTTGCTTACTAACAATCAATCCAGCCCTTTAGGCTAGGTTCACACTTGCACTTTTTTGCGCCACGTATTTAGAAAAGTGCGTCTAGAAAATATGCCGCATATTTCAGTTCGGTGTATAACTCCTCCTACCTGGCCACATTCTTCACGCAGCATACATACATACGTGCTCTTGCGTTATGCGCTAGTGTGCCTGCAACAAAGTAAGTTCCATGGGGATTCATGGTGCGGTTTGTTTTTTATGCGCAGCGTATATACAACATGAATAAATGTGCTAGTGTGAACCTTGCCTAATGCCACTGTTACACTGACTGTTTTGTATCTTATCTGGAAAAATAGTTTCCATTGTTTCTTGTGGGATAATCCACACAGGGTATTTTGTTTTGCTACATACTCTGATTAAAAACATCTCAGCTACGAAACAGTGTGGCCGTGGCCGAAATCCAAATTTAACCAAATCTATAAAACAAATCCAGACTACACAGCATAAAACTTTCAATATATATATAAATAGTCATTGTCTATTGTGCATAGTGTCTGGATTATTATCACCATCATCTATTTGTAAAGTGATATCATAGCCAACATTGTTGTGAAGAAGAATAGCAAAATAAATCTCAAACTGATAAAAGTATTTTTATAAATGCAGAACAACATAGGAGACTCTGACAGCTCTTACAGTCTACTAGAAAACTGAACATTGTAGTTTTTTTTATTAAGTAATGCAAGCATTTTCTGTTTACCATTACATTTTTAAATCCACTAAGAAATAAATACAACGTCAAACAGGATATATAGAATGTCTATAATAAAAAGCTCGCCAAATGTAAAGTTCTGTGCAACTGGTGCTGAGAGGATTTATGAGTTTATGAGTTTGAGTGCATGTAAATATTGTAATATATGTAGACATATTTTCTTCCCATAAATCTTAGCTGCTAATAACAAGACATTCTATTCCAATAAATCTCTGCTCTATGGTGCCATACATATAATAACATATTACTCCAGTGTTTTCCATTTATTTAATTTGCATTAGTTCAGACTATGTATATTATTGAATGATAAAATGATTTGTGCATTTGTCGTAGTTTAGGGTGTATTTAACAATACTAATATACACTACTATATTTTATTCTATTGAAAGTATTTAAATTTCATAAACAATTTGCCAGCCGCATATTCTCCACATCCACTCACTCCTTAACAAAGAAAAGTCTAAGGAATGAATTCACAAGAAATCAGAAGATAATATGTCTTTCCTGTTCAGTTTAACAATATGCTGTACAAAAACACCTCCAAACTTCCAGAAATAATTTTTCCAATGAGGTAAAATATTGACCTAAGACATAAATTCTTAAGCTGCAAAAGATTACAGGAGTTATTCATCGAAGTCCAAATTCTCTTTTCATAGTATCTCCGCGTCTGTTCATGTCAATACGATTAGGAAGTCACAAATTTACTTCTCTTTATTCATGAAGCAGTGGACAATGTCAGACGCCATTGCATGCGCAGTGCAACATAGTTAGTCGCACTATAGTAGGATGAGAAGTCATGTGGAGTGAGGAGAATTTCCTCCAAAGAACGGCAGTGACGTCAGTCTTATCATATCCCACTAATTGTATATAAGTGGAAAATAGTTATTTTTTCTATGTCACCTTGTGCCTAGTTCATGTTTAGTAGTAGACTAATTTAGTCGCAGTCGCCATTGTTACTTTTGAATGAATAGTTGCCCTGCTATCAAACCCCCCAATTTGCCACTCTTTTGTGGCAAAGGCAAACAGGTGAATTCGGAGCAGTGCACACTGCAGAATCCACCCCTTCGACAGACTCTGTCACATGCTGAATAGCCGAATTACCTGTGATTTTGAAAAATTAAATTAATCTCTATGGGGGGTGTCTTTTGCCAACTAGTTTTAAGGAAGGTATTGTTCACAGATGATCCTGCTTACCACTCATACAAGCACATATTATAGGTTTAAAGGAAGTCTAGCCAATGGAATTAAAATAGAAAGCAGTCATAAAAAAGGAATCCTTGTAGCGGCTCATTGTGGGATTTCTGTGAAAAGTTACATTAAAGGAAAAACATTAAAGACACTAAAACTCTGCCTGAAGTAAATGACTCTATTTTTTCAGACTGTGGTTTAGGAATCCCAGAGGACCATAAGAAATCCAAAGGGCCTTCCAACATTTAGTTACAAAAAACATCACTGACCAAACCATTTTTCCAAATAATAAAATATGTTTATTTCAGGTACTTAAAGGACTGGTAACACCAAAAATTAAAACTGCATTATTTGGAGTGACTTCTCATGTATTTATAAAGAAATCAAGCTTCTAATTTTTGCTGCTCTTCATTGTCTTGCCTGCTTGAGGATTGCAGACTGAAGGGATCACTCAAGTGTTGGAGCAGACTTTAGGGATTTACACACTGCGAATGGCGAGTTTCTTTCGTATTCACCATTTATTTCAGGAAAAAATGAACTTAAACCATAGCGTTTCTTTGGCAAAACAAAAGTAACTTGAAAAAAACACCACTTTCAGAGAAAATAAAGTCCTTGGTCAAAACGCAGTGGGTAACTGCACCCCGTAGAGTTTTGGTTATCAAATACAGAGTACCTTCCCTTCTCCTGGGTTGTCTCCTTGGGGGATTCTCAGTTCTGCAAAGCCAAGTTCTATAGCAGAGTCTTTAACCACTAGTCCCTAAAGAATAACAGCTCTGCGTAATTTAAAGCGCAACAATTATTAACTTAGACTTTATTGTAAAAAGGGACACAGATGGGAACTGCTGACAATTTTTGGAAGAATTTTTTTTTTTAAAGCAAAGCAAATGAGAATTGCTAATCCTTTTCTTACCCTAATGAATAACTTCTTACCCAAAGAGGTAAATCAGAATTTTGAAAATAGGTCTTTAAAAAGTATCATACATTCATATACTATATGCATGTTCTTGTATGTATGTGTAATTTTATTTATAAAGCGCCACAAATTTATGCAACGCTGTACAATTTAGCCATACAAATATAATACAGACATGGGAAAAGTGCATTATATAGTACAAGCATAATATCACAAGGAAACTTCACTTTAAGGGCTGGGTTGTGGTTGACACAAGAGGTTGGAGGTCACTGCCCCATAGAGCTTACAATCTAAATGGGAGGAATTCTTACTTACACAGATAGAAGGGTAATAAGAGCTGTAACAATTTGCTGAAGCACTGGTCAATAAAAAAGCATTTTACCATTTCTGAACATTTTACAATTTTAAAAATTCACCCAAAGTGAACCATACATTGGCATCAAAATTCTCTATATGATAAAATGCTTCTTTGCATCTATTTTTATGTGAGTACCATTTGATACATTTCCTCCAAAGCCTTTAGGACAGTGTGGTACCTATGTCAGTAACTGTAGCTACTAGTAAATGCCTGACAGACAATAGTTATTGTGACTCAATAACTAAGTTGTAAGCGTGCAGCTCATGAGACAACTCCTCTGAGTATGTCTGTATTGAACCAGTTCTCACACTAAGGAATCTTGTCAGACAGTGTCAACTCAACTGAAGAGGCATGTATGAAGAATCCACATGAGGGGTTTATTGGACCTGAAATTCTTGTAAATATGCACTAACAGTAGGTGAAAAGATTTTAATCTGCAAAACCTGACCAGCATGTAACAGACCTAAAATGGCAGACACACACAGAGCTAGAAGAGTACAGTTAATGACATCAGCACCTGGCTACAGGAAATCAGGAGGGACAATTTTAGCAGAGGCAAACTTGAAGTAGAAGCATAAAAAAAGCATAGCAGAATATGGAACACACATGTGGGACATGACAACAGTGTCTTGAAGGTGTTTAACATTTACCAATTGAGGGGGTTATTGGCTAAAGTGAGAATTCAACTGTCGAATTCTCAAACAGTGAATTCCCATAGCAAATCCACAACTGTGACAAATTTCTCATTGTAAAGTCGCGACCGTGACAATTTGTAAAGTTACTACTGCTACAATATTTCCCTAGTAAAGTCGCGACAATATTCTCATTATAAAATGCAACTGCGACAGAAGCAGTCTTTTATGACTGTCTTTAACTGGCAAATTCACACCTTTATGCAACAATTCAGACTTTATCCAATAACCCCTTCAGTTTCTCATTAAAGAGTATCACCACAAGACCTTTTCGCAGTTCACTTAAATTGCAGAAATACTATGCATAGTTCTGTTGCATGGATGATATACAATAATCATATTTTTTGAAATAGCAAATGATCAGGGATTGACAAAAGGTTTTTTTAGCAACTCAAGCTGAAAAAAAAAATCCATGCAGTACTCCAATAATGTCCTAGCACACACTCTGGGTGGAAGGATTTTAATGGGTACAAGTTTGCGTAGGCCTCATCCCCGTCCAAATGTAGAATTTAGTCCAAAACTGCCACACTTTTTATGCTGAGAGATTAACCTATTTATTTCAGGAATATACATAGATGGGTTAATACCCTGAAACACGCCTGCACATATTTACCTAAATAAATGAGTTAATCCCTAAGCATAAATGGTATAGTGGCTTGGATTTTTGGATTTCACTAAAACTGAAAACATTTTTATTTGAATAAATATAAAAAAAAAATACAAAACAATCTTTATTCAAAACGGACAAACCTTTGTAAAAAAAATAAAATTGTATGGGAAAAGCATTTCGGACATAGTTAGACATGCCCTAGGCAAATAATTAAAATAAAAAAAAAATCAATTAATCTAATTACAATTAGCACAATTAGTATCAGTGGTAACCATTGTGCCACCGGTATTTTTTTAATTAAGCTTTATGTGCATTGGAATGATTAAGGGGAATTAAAATAAATGGATTCCCACCTCCCTCAAAAAAAGACCTTTGCACATGAAACTATAACCTGATCCATATATGTGTTACTGCCATCGAAAACTGGTTCGTTTCGGCACACCACATCAGACAATACTGCATTATTATAGCAGAGTGGGGATTTTTGTTATTCATTTTCAGTGGTGTAGTTTAAAATAAATGCACTGTTATGTCCAATCTTTGCAGACTAATTTAAAACATGTGCTTTATGGGATGTGTGGAATGTCCCACACCTGATTTGTGAAACAGTGGAGAATTATGGGTCTTCACAATACTTATAATGATATAATGATCCTTGTCTTTATGGTAAATGTATTTTTTCCCCTTTGCGAAATCGACTTAATCCTTTCTGATTTTTGTGGATTTTCAGTAGTTTAAAGAGTAAAGCAGGGAGGCTTTTGTTGAAGGGTGTCCAATTATGCAATAATCCCTTGTTATAAACCATGTTCTGCTGTAATGTTACATGGACTATATTATTTTATGTAGGATGCAGCTGGTGTAATTGTTCAGGAAACATGGTTATAAAGCAACAGTTAATAATTTATTTCCCATTGGCCGATAGGCTATCCATAAATCTGTGTCATTTTGTTATTGAAACAGACCACTTCCACATGAATTGTAAAACTGCGTAAGAATGATTTAACTAATTCAAGTAATAATCTGCTTCTTACTAAGCTTTTTTTTTTTTTTTTTTTTACAATAAATGCATCAAATACAATTTTATGTTAACTTGTTGATATGCTGTAAAATACAGATGATAAACGGAAGACACAAAACAAGTAGAGCCCTTGGATTACTGTTCATTAAAAGTAAGTTGGCACAGCTGTGCACTCTTTTATAGTGGTAAAACATAAATGTAAAAACAGTACTAGGAAATACCTAACCTGCCATGGAATCTGATATGTTTGCAAAGTTATAGATGGACATGTAATATAATAGAATAAATAACAAGAATCAAGATATATAATTTACTTATTTAGTTTAGTACGGATACTTAAGCACTGAAGGTAATTCATTTTTATTTTATAGTTTGTGATATGTTTTATTTTGTCTTTGCATTCATGTAATATTTTAATTATTTATAATTTCCTTTCATCTTTATTTATTTGTAATTTTCTTATGATTGAATGTTATTTAAGTTTCACTTGTCCAGTAAACAAGATGCTTGATCCAAGGCCTAGATGAGTTTATGTTATAAGATATAAATTATTTTTACCTCCTACATCCCCTTATTATACTTTTTTGGGGTTAACCAAGTTTAGGGGTACATTTAATCAAGGTTTAATGATAACATTTCCATTTATTTATCAATTTCTGGCCATTTTGCCAAAAGAGCTTGCATGTTTCATCACAAAATTGTTTGGCTTTCATGAAAAATTGCAGTTTTGGAGCAAAAGTGCACAGATAAAGAGTGTAATCATTGATTTGCCAGTTTCAATATTGTTTTTGCTGGAAACGGGAAAAATTTAATTTTCAGTCATTCTTCATTTGTATGTATATATAATTTTATTAATAAAGCGCCACAAATTTACTCAGCGCTGTACAATTCAACAATACAAATACAATAGAGACATGGGAAAAGTACATTAAACAATACAAGTAAAATATCACAAGGATACATATCTCAAAATAATAGAAAGAAGAACCACGCACAGGCAGCTATTCTCCAACCCTTTATTGGATGAAGGTAAAACACAACATGTTTCGGGACTTATGCCCTTTATCAAGTGACCTTATCCAGCACTTGATAAAGAGTGTAAGCACCGAAACATGTTGTGTTTTACCTTCACCCAATAAAGGGTTGCAGCAGAGCTGCCTGTGTGTGGTTCTTCTTTCTATTATTTTGATATATGTTTGGGAGACTGCACAGTGCTTCAATGATGAATCTGTGCTTTAATAATTACATCAGCCATCTCAGACCCAGGGACAACCTTTGCAATTTAGAATCACAAGGATACATCACTTTAAGGGGGGAATTCACCATTGAGCGAAGTGAGCTCCGAATCCTTCGGCTCAATTCGCACATGGTGTTCTGCACTTGCTGATGTCCGCGTGCAGGACATCAGCGAGCGCATAACACCATGTGCAAAGTGAGCCAAAGGATTTGGAGCTCACTTCGCTGAATGGTGAATTCCCCCCTATTAAGTGCTAGGTTGCAGTTGACACAAGAGGTTGGAGGTCCCTTCCCAGTAGAGCTTACAATCTAAATGGGAGGAAGACTTACATACACAAAAGGGTAATAAGAGCTGTAGAATGTGTTGAGACATAGGTCAATAAATACAAATAAATAGATCAATAAATACAGATATTAAACATGAATAAATAAAGAGAAAATAGAATATATACATAAAATCAATGATAAAAATCAGTGCTAGTGCTCCGAAAGATAGGATTTCAATCTGATAAAAATGCCCTGAAGTAGTTATAAATGCTTTCTGTCATTTAGTACACACAATTTATTAAATAAACAAATAGTTAATATATATAAACATGTGAATGTACAGTATTTACTGAGGACTGTCTTCAAATGAAATCAAAATTTGACTGACAGACTTGTAGATGTGCATTGTCATGGAGGTGCCATCCACCTACTTTTTTTCCCAATTTTTCAAAATTCTCAAGTCATTGACTTTAAATTCAAAATTAATCTGTTGAAAAGAAAGTAGGGGAGAGAGGAGGAGCTTCTGTAAAAAATGGCTATAAACTAAAAACAATAAAAATATAATATGCCAGATAGCCTGGGACTAGTAATGAGCGATGATGGCAATAATTGTCATTGGATCGATAATCGATTATTGTGATCATTGGGTTGATAATCGTTATTCGATAATGATAATCGCCGATAACCATTAAAGTCTACGGGAAAGGAACAGCAGCTTCATTTTTACACCCAAACAGGTGAGCTGAAGCTGGAATTAACATCTATAATAGTGAACTGGTTGTGTGCTACGTCTTAAGCAAGACAATTAGGTTACAAGAGTCACAGAAAACAATTCACAGAAAAGATGAGGACAGCGTTTTTTTGGCAACCACAGAAAACAAGCAGGAGTTCTATTTAAATATTTGCAACCCAAAAAAATAATCAGTACGCTATTTGCACTAAAAAAAAAAAAAAAATGTAAATAGACCTGTACAGAATCACAGGAGAACAGGGTCAGCTGCAGGAGTGACCC
>WMED01018158.1:0-12789 GCA_019650415.1 Pipa parva | reverse complement strand
TCACGTTCATTGCAGGGGCCAATCAGAACGCTCGCCGCAATTAGCATGATGATGTGTGAGGCCGGTGAACCAAGTGGGAGGAGCTTCACTTTGGTTCCTGTGTCAGCCTGCGCTGTGAAGTCAGCATCGGTGCCGGGAAATTACAGCACAGTTCATGTTGTAAATGTAATAAATCATCTCAATATAAGATAAGTTTTTTTTTTATACTTATTTTGTTTTCCGTTAGTTCTCCTTTAAGTAGTATAAAGTACTGTGGATCTGATTGCTCTGTTTTAATGAAATATTCTGGTCTACCTTACTTTTTATTGCTCTCTTCCAGTCTGTGACTTTTTGGTTTAGATTGATGTCAAGATGTTAAACTGATTTTATTGTATTGTGCCAGTTTCTGGTATCAGTTTGCATTTACCATCTATTCAGCTAGCCAATAAAAGTTATCATATATATACTTGTCTCTGCTTATACCTATGGCTAACGCGGTACTACACTCCACTTGTCTCTGTTTATATCTATGGCTAATGCGGTGCTACACTCTACTTGTCTCTGCTTATATCTATGGCTAACACGGTGCTACACACTACTTGTCTCTACTTAGATCTATGGCCAATGCGGTGCTTCACTCTACTTGTCTCTGTTTATATCTAAGACTAACGCGGCGTTACACTCTACTTGTCTCTGCTTATATCTATGGCTAACGCGGCGTTACACTCTGTCTCTGCTTATATCTATGGCTAACGCGGTGCTACAATCTACTTGTCTCTGCTTATATCTATGGCTAATGCGGCGCTACACTCTACTTGTCTCTGCTTATATCTATGGCTAATACGACGATACACTCTACTTGTCTCTGTTTATATCTATGGCTAACATGGTGCAACATTCTACTAATCCTATCTATCTCACTGTGCCACTTAATTCTGTATCGGTCTGACCAGATTTCATTACTGTACACAACAGAAAACCTGAGTCATTTAGACAGAGTATCAGCAACTCTGGTGACTCACTTTGTAATAAAGTATATACTATGTCATTAAAATCTTAAAACATCATTGGTTACCTCTTTCTGACAGGAAACATCACTAAAAGGAATGATACAGTACTTCCTAATGTGAAAACCGGAAAAAAGTGACTAAACCACCTTGAATTATTTCAATGATTGTGTCACGTGCGCACAAAATGGGAAAGAAGAATGCTAATAATTCTACATTCCAAAAGCACCAAAAATAATCTAATAAAATTTGCTTTTCTTTTGAAAAATATTTCATTTCCTTTATAAAGAGTTACTAAATATATTATCTGCAAATATCTGTTTTTTATTTTATTCAGCACTGCACTATTCTGAAACTTTTATGAGCAGTACTTTGGCATAAATGATAAATTACATGCCAGAATTTGCAGAGTATTACAACTCTTTCTCCAATACCAGGTTAGACTATATTTCTGTATACAGCATGAGTAGATTACCATTAATCCCTCCCCCTCCCTTATAAATAATTACATTTTACTTTGTAGGGCTCATTCCCAAGTTAAAAAATATATATTTTTAAAAGTTCAACACGTGGACATACACTGATTTGTGCTTGAGATCAAAAGTCTGCAAACCCAGAAAAATGATTTGATTTCACTGGTTTATTTGAATTAGGACACAGATGCAAACATCTGGTTGCTATGGTTTACTGAACTGGTGAAAACTCGTAGAATGTGATTGCAAATCTTGATGATTCCCACTGAAGAGTCCTGCACTGACCCACCTGTTGATGAATTCTTCATAGCATGAATAAATGGCAGCTAAACACACTGCAACCACATTAGGTAGAACTCTGGGGTGAGGGCAATTCGCTGTGGGACCGTGCATGCTGCAAACAGCCAACAAAATAAATTAGGTTAATGATATTTGCAAACAGAATTAAATAAAATACCAGTTTATATTCTAAGTCATGCCATAAAGTCATCCTTCATAATTTCAAACGTGGTCCCCTTGTGCTCTCTGTCCCTGATCAAAATAAAACCTAATACTATTAAACTCAGGTTCATTAACACTCTTCTTTTAAGGTCCAAAATTTCAATGAAATCTCTGAAAGTTACCTGTTCATGTAAAGTAAGTGTAATGTGCAAAAATAGTTAAGGGTAGTTAAAATACATGCAAAGTGCAAGGAAAATGTGCACCTCTGCCTGCAATGGTGACCATATGACTTCTGTAAGCGGGACATTGTAACAAAACATCACCAACCAATGCTTTTGTGGTGTACTGCCTATGTAAATAGACAAGAGGTGCATTGCTGCATTCACCACTACAGTGCATACATGTCCACACCAGAGAGCCCATGCATTGTCTTAATACTGCTCTGCAGGGAATTTGACAAAGGAGAGTCCTCTGCAGTCTGATTCCAGTTAAGATTAATTATATGGAGAAATAATGATTTCAACTGCCTGCATAATAATTTGTTTCTATTAACAAAACATTTAACATACAAATGGGGGAATTACATAGCTTGTCTTATGTGTTCATATATCATTAAAAATGTGCATGGATCCTAAACTTAATGTAGGATTAAAGAGAACATAAACAGAACAGTGAAAGAATGTGAACTTGGTAACTTGTTGGCACTGAAACAATATCCATAATGATACAATTAGGGTTGACAACATCAGATGATTACTTTCCTGAGTAGACAGCATTGCTCTGGGTCACTGTTGTGGGCTTAAAGAACCACAAATGGAAAATGATCACAGCTGATTGGGCCATGAATGTTGCTCAAGATATCACACTGTTTATGGAATGAAGAAGATTCTTTATAGAGTAGCAGGGGGGATGGGGTGTGTTAGAGCAAATATGTCTGTTTGTGAATTTGTAAAGCAAAAGAGAATGTTATCTTACACATAGACATTACACTAGACAATAATACATATTTGTAATTGTGTGCACATATTTTGTATATACCTACTAAGATCAGTTAATTTTTTCCTGGTGCATTAATGGAACTGTAAATGTAATGTATATTATTTACTTGTTCAAGTTCGTCACACAAGGCAGCATCCTAGAATCCTGCTTAAAGCATCAGAAAGATCACCAAAACTTATTCAGAAATCTAAGGCCATTAACATGATGCAGTTTGCATGACTGGCCATTTATTTGTATGGTACTGCTAGCGGTATACTCAAAAATAGTGCTGCTTATTTGTGAGCAGTACTACTAGAGGTACCATACAAATGAATGGTCATCCTTGAAAATCAATTTGTCACACATTGTTAAATATTTTTTAAAATTAGGTCTTCCCAAGCTTGAGACCATGGGGAGAATTCACCATTGAGCGAAGTGAGCTCCGAATCCTTCAAAAAGAGTTGCCTCGCCGAGACTGGAATCCCTTTAAAGCGCTTGCTGATGTCCGCGTGCAGGACATCAGTGAGCGCATAACACCATGTGCGAAGTGAGCCGAAGGATTCGGAGCTCACTTCGCTCAATGGTGAATTCCCCCCCATGAGTGAGCCAGCATTGAGCAGTGCCACAGGCATGCTGCATTATAAAGTAATTTACTGAAGTCAGTTCAGTGACCCTTTAAAATATTCTTAAATAACCTGGATTCCTTTCCTACTTCTAATATCTACTCCCAGAATATCATGTCTGCAGTTATAGCTTTCAAATGACAACACTGCTAGTCTGCAGGTTATGAGGGAAAGCTTAAAATAAACAGATTATTTCATTAGGAGTTGCTCCTTGATGAGAAATAAGTGACTGCTGCTTTAAAAACGAACATTCCCAACTGTGGGAAAGAGAAACTGAAGAAGAACAATCCAATAATTGTGACCAGCCACTGACCTGTGTATAAATTTCTTCACAACTTCCATTCCTGCATTCAGTTCATTCAAAGCCAAAATGTACTCCTGAGTAAACAGCCTTAACCGAGGACACTTCCCAAAATCCTGTTTGGAAGAACAGAAGTGCTTTGTGAGTTTGTTCCCACCTGATTCTGCTTCTACATTCCACCAACTTTCATTTCCTGTCCCAGGCCCACATCCCCTTTTTAAAAAAGTGTCTTAAACCTTCAAGATCAGAAAACACAATTTATATGCCAGTACAGTGTAACAATCACTAATGCATAAACCCACAGTTCAAACTGCACTGGAAGTATTTAGGTAGTAGGAATGTCTGATTGTTCTAAATATAAGACAAATCGCCAAGGTTTAAAATGAATGTGCACCCATATGTCTTTTCCACTGTTTTTTTTTTTGTTTTTTTTTCAACATTTTATTGCATGCAGTAAAAAATCCTAGTGTGTCATTTACCCAAAACTTTAAAATCTTTTCATGCATCTGTAACAAGGTAACAATATGCTCTGTTACTGAGAATCTTTACTGGTTGATTTCATGAATATCAGTTTTCTGAGAAGGTAAAAGAGCACATTTACATTTATTCAACAAATGAGTGGAGCAAGAATAGGGAGATGTGCTACAATGTTTGTCATATAGCAGTAAATATGGATTAAAGCACAAATCCCAATTGTGCACCTGGGTCAGCAGAAGGAAGAAATACAGTACTATGTGTCTGTGTATATGTATGTATATGTATATATATATATATATATATATATATATATATAAACTAGGATACAGTGGTCGTGTTAGTCCACAGATGCAAACAAAGATGAGTATTGTGATATTGGGTGAGACCTTTTTTATTGTAGTAACAGTCAGTTTAGATAAACGAGCTTTCGAGAGGTCCATCCTCCCTTCCTCAGGTTACAAGTAATACTTTTTTTATTGATTGTAACCTGATGATGAAATAAAGTTAAAGTTAGAGGTGTCAAACGCAGTGAAAAAAAAAATCACATAATAATTATAAGCCCCACATCCCTCAATATGACAGGAGAATATTAGGCAATAATTATGATTAATGGGCACCAAACACTTCAGGGCAGATATCATTTCTTTTAAAAGTTTACCACCATTTTTATAGGAATGCCCAAACAAAATGAAAGAATTGTATTGCTTTTCTGTCTGTTTTTATACTTGCTGATAGCAGCCATGTTATTAAACATTCCCTTTGTTTTCTGAGCTGTTTTACATAATCCATTTTCAGGTGTGTATTGAATGTGCCCCTAAAAGCCCATATTTTTAAAGCAAAATATCATACTTTCTAGGTACAAATAAGAATTTCTGGAAGCACACTTTGTAAGTGTATTCAATACGTTTAGAAACATCTAAACGTATAAAAATGGCTTAAATAACAGGATAGTTGAACAAAGAAAAACTTACTCTAGTGCAGCGTTGGCCTGGTTGGGACTGCTGTTAAAAAGAGCTTCAGTTTCAGCTTTTGAGCAGACTGAACTAGGTTTTTTGCAGCATTTTTCTGCATTTCAGACCCCCCATTCCTATTTATTTTATCCACCTCTGTCACACTTACATACTTTACTGAAGGTAAATTTGAGGTACAAACATCACTTGAATTTTGGCCATAAAACTGTTTCTTGGTCTAATCCAACATCATTTCCAGGGTTGAGTCCTCTGACCTCTACTGCTGCTAGATCTGGCTCCTTGCCTCCTAGTACTCACCAACTGACTACTGCTGCCCACCCTCCACAGAGTCAAAATAAATTGAGGGGACGGGGGTGACAGAAAATATGTGAAGGTGCAGCAGGCTTTTGAAATTCTAAAATGGCCCTTTCCTCATCCAATCACAAAAGGTTTTCTCACACCCCAACTGGATCACACTCAGGTCTTTACAGCTAACTCTAAATATGTCTTTTTTTGATTACAGTATTGGCTTCTTTTGTGCCAACTTCCCATACAGGCCAGTGCTTAAGGTACCCTCCCATACAGGCCAGTGCTGAAGGTACCCTCCCATACAAGCCAGGGGTATCAGTTCCATACCATACAAGCTAGGGTTTGCAGTACCCTCCCATACAAGCCAGTGCTAACAGTATTCTCCCATACAAGCCAGTGCTAACAGTATTCTCCCATACAAGCCAGTGCTAACAGTATTCTCCCATACAAGCCAGTGCTAACAGTCCCCTCCCATACGGGCCAGTTCTAACAGTCCCCTCCCATACGGGCCAGTTCTAACAGTCCCCTCCCATACGAGTCTATGCTCAATAGTCTCCTCCCATATGAGCCAGTGCTAATAGTCCCTTCCCATACGTGCCAGTGCTAATAGTCCCATCCCATAAGGGCTAGTGCTAATAGTCCCTTCCAATACAGGCCACTGTAAAATAGAGCTTTTAATATGTCTGTCTGGTTCACTTATATTCAAATTTCAGCTACCAAACTCTGTTTTGTATCCTTTCATAGGTTATGCATTTTGAGTGCTGAAAATTTTTTGGGTTGCTCTTTAATGAAGAGCTAGAGCAATACCCACAAGACTTATTAGCACTTACATACGGTGTGAACTTTTGTATTTGCAATCTGTAAATCATTAGTACATTAAGAATCTCCCCTAGAATTACCATCCTTTAGTTCTCCTTTAATGCTGGAATACCACAGACTGCAGATCTAGGATGTTACAGATTAGGGAGTTATTCTCTAAAGTCCGAATTGTCGCGTAAAGGTGTGAAGTCACCAACTAAAGACAGTTGCAATAGACTACTACTGTTGCAGTCACGTCTTTACAATGATTATATTGTCGCAGCTTCAACTTTAAAATTGTCGCAGTCGCAGGTTTGCTATGGAAATTCGCTGTCTGAGAATTTGACAGTCGAATTCAGACTTTAGAAAATAACCCTCTAAAAGTCTGCAGCAGGTGATGAAGGAGCAGAAGTGTGACTTTACATAATCTGACTTGCAAGGAAATGTAATCCTGCCATCTACCCATCCCCCTCTGGAGTTCTGCTCTCGTGAGGCTGCAGCCAAGATCTGCAACTTCATAGATTTAAGTACAAAGAGTGAGCTTTATTGGACAGGGACGACCATCCTCATAAAAATACATCACTCAGCCAGTAAATGAAACATGATTCTGGGTTTGTTCATTCTCCCATGTCTGTATTATTATTGTACTGTTGAAGTGTACAGCACTGCAGAACCTAGTTGCACTTTATAAATAAAAACATACATACAACTGTAGGGGGGTTATTCACAAAGGTGCGAATTCCACTGTCGAATTCACAACCAGCGGATTCCTATAGAAAATCTGCTACAATTTCTCCATTGTAAAGTCGCAACAATTTTACCATAAAAGTTGCTAATGCGACAATATTCTCTATATAAAGACGCAACTGTGACTGTAGCAGCCTATTGCGACTGTCTTTATCTGGTGAATTCGCACCTATACTCAACAATTCGGACTTTAGTGAATAACCCCCTTGGTGTTCATGAACCTGACATACACATAAGCATTTCTACAGGGGAATAATCAAAAATGCAATTGCACTGAAAAGTGACCAGGCTTGCACACCTACTGGTGCAAAGGTCACAAAACTCAACATACTAATGTTGTGACAAGCTGCAAGATGGAAAACAGTCCAAATGCATTGTCTAACAGCAACAGCTGCCAGCGCATAGTCTTTACAGTATGTCTGCTCCTCTGTTTTGCTAAAAGGTCAGTTTTGCTAAAAATGTATATGGGAATGACTATATTATTTTATATTAATATGCTGTTCCCACAAACTGGATTCTTTAGGACACTTCTGTAAATACAGTCAAAAAAGATATTTCTGCTGACAGTGATAAAGTATTCAGCATTGTTTACATTTCTAAGTGAAAGGCCCCAAGCCAAATCTATTGCCTTCTTGGCAGGACTCATTGCTACATTTGCATTGCTTAAACTTGACAAGTAAGAAAAATGTAAAATTGAGAAATATGATAAGGATACCTTAAAGACTGTGCTGGATGACAAAATGTAAGAGATCAAAAGGTTAAAAATTTCTCTTTCATTCTACAGATGCATGGCCATCCCCCCTGAAAGGCTACTAGGCCAAGAAATAGAGCGTATCTGGAGTAAACCTCACCAGGGCAAGACAGAGGGGGGAACTGGAAGTTTAGATGGTGATGTCATGATGTTCACTGGTGCATCCCCTTGGGTTGTCCCCTGCAGATGCCCATGTATAGAGATATCTTTTTTTTAAACACTTAGAGCAGACACTAGAGGGCGTATTTTAAAGACGTCAAATCACATTTTTTTCCACTTGCAAATCCTTTTTTTTATTTCACCTGTCTGCACAATAATTATATTTTAGCAAAAGTAATACAAAAAATTGCAGCAAAAAAAAGTAAAATTTAATAATGTGTGTGTTTATTTTTTATGGGTTTTTTTTTCCTTCCCCACGACTAAATATTGGATGAATTCAGATCTGTAGAGGGAAAGCATTTGTATCTCTGTTCCAGCAGTAAAAGGCAAACAAATTACAACATTTAGAGCTCATCTGAGCATCTCCCAGTTTACTAAACTATTCTGGCCAATATAAAAGATCTGATTAATGACAACTTTAAACGCCAATATTGAACTAACGTGGAAAATGCTGTATTCAGATGTGGCAATAACTGTTCGGCTTTAAGTACAATTTGTAGCCTTTCAGAAGGTGTTCCCTTCCACAAGCTTGCCCACAATTCAACTAAACGCAAGTTCTGCTGAAACCAGATTAAAAACTAACCATGTTATGTTTGAGGATTCTTTGTACAACAGGGGTAAACACCTCAATGACCACCATGGAACGAGGGCGTTCTCTACAGTGCTGTAATGAAACAACAGACATGAATTTAAAAAAGTCACAATGCTGTTATTTAGATATTCATAGAACTGTTATAGTTATACCATAAATCTGTAAGATGATATATTGTCAATATGCAATGCACAAATCTAATAGAATACAGAGAAGCAGCCCATTAACCCAGTTATGGTATGTGGAAAGTCTAGATGAAAATTCAGTCTCAGTTGGTCCAATCTCTGGTATGCAAATTCCTTGATTTGTTTATTAATATATTAATAAACAAATTAATGTATTTTACAGTGCGATGGCTCAGTGGTTAGCACTGCTGTATTGCAGCGCAGGATTCTGGGTTCAATTCCACCCTAGATTTCATCTACATGGAGTTTGTATGTACTCCCCGTACCCGCGTGGGTTTCCTCCAGACACTCCGGTTTCCTCCCACAATCCAGAAACATACATCTGTGTCTGTCTATGTGTGTGATTGAATAGGGCAATTAGATTGTAAGCTCCACAGGGATGGGACTGAAGTGAACAAAGAATCTCTGTAAAGAGCTGCGTAATATAGTATTTATATAGCACTATATAAAAAATGAATAGATACAAAATAAAATGTTTTCCCGCTATGTAGTTGGTTGAGTAAGCTGCAGTTAACTACAGTTTTGGGTCATTGCCATATGTAACACTTTGTCATCTCCATTTTCCTCTACAGACACATATGTGAAATGGACATCAGTGCAATTCCAATGTGTTTTGTTCTTTTTGGTTCTTCTAAAATAAGAAATAGCTCATTCATTTATATCAGATACAGTGGCATGATTTTATTATCAAGTTCTGTGGAACCCTTTCCTGGTGCCGGAACTGGAAACACACACATCTCATTCTGTACTACAAAGAAAGGCCTAAACACAAGAGCTATTTGGTTGTATCTGAACATGCTGATTTCAAACGTAGAATATCAGGAAGCAAAATCTTTTTTTTTTTTTTAAATCTTATCGTTTAAGAATTATTATTATTTACTCATATTTTTGGCTAAGGTTGCACCAGTAGATTATTAGCATGAACACAAAAGCTTAAAAAAAGGAAGGACTAGAATAGTTTGGAGATGTAAGCTATATAACCTTTTATTTTTTTCAACTATTGTTTAAGTGATTACAACAGCTGAAATAGACTTGAAACTATTCTTCAGGTTAATAGAAACCAAGACCAAGACTGTGATAATAAAATCTCTCATACCTTGCAGAAGAATTCACACAGGTCTGGGGGTGGATGATTGTTTTCCAGAAGAGGAGCAATTGCCTAAAATAGCAAACATAGAAATGATTAGAGTATCAGAAACAGTTATTAGACATTTTGCAGATCGGTACTTTCCTTGGCCCCCTCCTGTTCTCCATGTACACGCTTTCCTTGGGTGAAATCATTTAATTTGGTCTTGCTCAAATTAAATATCACTAAAACGAAATTGATTATTTTTCCACCCAAACCTGGAGTGGGTCCTTCCTTTTCCACTACTGCAGTGTTCTCTTATCTTGCCTTCCAGCTCCCCACCTCTCCCCGCTCCAGTCTATTCTAAATTCTGCTGCCAG
The DNA here is from genome assembly GCA_019650415.1 of Pipa parva. NCBI lineage: Eukaryota > Metazoa > Chordata > Amphibia > Anura > Pipidae > Pipa > Pipa parva. The sequence goes on along the minus strand of WMED01018158.1, from coordinate 2,573 downwards.
GATTTTCTCCCACTGACTGAGTAATCAGCTGAGAGAAGCATGACTTAGCATCAGCACACCATGATCAGGTAGCCTAGGCATCTCAGAATCTTTGGGTACTTTTATGCCCAACTAACCAACCAGTTTTAAATCATCAGGTCAAAAAAATTAGTATGGTAATGTGGACATTTTCATTTAAAAAAAAGGTCTAATGCACAAACATAAGTTTGTCCTTATTAGTATTTCTAATATTAGTATTAATACTAAGTCTAAGGAGCCTCCGGTCTTCACCTTTAACCCCCGTAAGGGGGTACTGGGCTTTGCGGCAAGAAGACTCCCAGGTCGCGGCCCTCAGACTCACCCTCTGCAAGATGGTAGCTGGAACGCAGGCACAGGAACAGGTACAGGATACAGGTATAAGCACAGGATACAGGTACAAGCACAGGATATAGGATACTGGAACAAGGTACTGGGACTTAAGATACAGGAATAGGAACTGAACTCAAAGTACACTTTAATGGAAGCAAAAATAGTTATAACACTAGCAAGAGTTCAGGACCTAATATACATGACATTCAGGCAATGGGCTGCCTGAAACACTGGCTATTTAAACTCCCCACCGGCTGCAGGGGAGGGACCGGCGTTGTTGCGTTGCTCAAAAGTGCGACGCCAGCCGCCCGCGCACAGAGTGCTTCCCAGTGCGGGCTGGAGGAGAGACAGGTGGCGCAGGAATGCGGCCGAGGTATGTGACATTACCCCCTCCTCTAGGGCCCCGCCTCCTAGGTCCAGATTTAGGCTTATCAGGGAACTTGGCGTGAAATTTAGCCACCAAACGAGGAGCTTGAACATCTTGAGCCGGCACCCAAGAACGTTCTTAAGGACCATAATTTTTCCAATCTACGAAATAGAACAATTTTCTTCTGGAGATCTTAGCATCCAAGATGTTCTGAACCTCAAAAACTCCAGGAGACTCTGTTGAGACAGTAGGCAAGACAGACACTCTCTTTGTAAAACGATTCAAAATAAGTAGCTTTAACAGAGAAACATGAAAAGCATTGGAAATATGCAGAGACGGGGGCAATTTCAATTTATAGGTTACTGCATTAAGTGTACGTAAGATCTGGAATGGTTCAATAAAACGTGGAGCAAATTTAAGTGAGGGTACTTTCAAATGAATATTTTTTGTAGACAACTAAACTCTATCTCCACACCTAAAATTAAGAGCCGGTCGTCTCTTTTTATCCACCCAAAATTTGGTTCTGAGAGCAGTCTTTAGAAAGCTTGGGATGGACCTCAGACCAAATAGAAGATAAATCTTGCACCAGACGATTAACTGCAGGAACAGAAGATGTTCTTTTGAGAGGTAAAGGCATTCCTGTATTGAAACCATAAACAACTGAAAAGGGAGACCTTCCTGTAGCTTCCGAAACTAAATTATTATGGGCAAACTCAGCTCAAGGTAACAATTCCACCCAATTATCGTGATGGGCTGAAATGAACATCCTCAAAAACTGCTCCAGAGATTGGTTTGCTCTCTCAGTTTGACCATTAGTCTGAGGATAGTAAGCCGAAAAATCTAATTTGCAAAGTGCTCTCCAAAACCTTGAACCAAATTGTACTCCACGATCCGAGACAATATGATTTGGAAATCCATGAATTCAAAAAATTTCTTTAAAAACTACTTGTGCCAACTGAGGAGCGGAAGGAAGTCGTTTGAGAGGAACAAAGTAAGCCATCTTAGAGATTCGGTCTACAATAACCCAAATAACCAAACACCCCTCCAAAGGAGGTAGATCAGTGATGAAGTCCATACTAATCTCTGCCCATGGTTGAGTAGGAGGAGGAAGAGGCTGAAGATCCCATCGGAAGCCTCCATAGAACCTTGACCCGTGCACAAAGGGTACATGAATTGACAAAATCCCTGACAGAAGTTCTCCATTGTGGCCACCAATAATGAAGAGAAATTAACACCATAGTTCGATTAACCCCAGGATGACCAGCTAGACGAGAACTATGTGCCTAATGTAAAATGGATTTCCGCTTAGAAGTTTGCACAAAAGTCTTACCTGTTGGTACCTGTTGCTAATGGAGGTTTACAGGAGCTACAAAACAATGAGAATCAAGCACATGCATAGGTTTTTGCTGGAAATTATCATCCACCTCAAAAGAACGAGATAAGGCATCTGCTTTATGATTCTTCTCTCCCATACGATAAGTGAGAATAAAATTAAGCGAGCAAAAAACAAAGACCATCTTGCTTGCCGAGGATTTAAGCCAGGGATCTCAAACTCAATTTACCCGGAGGCTACTGGAGGTAGAGTCTGGGTGAGGCTGGGCCGCATCAGGTTTTCCACAAGAAAACAAGAGATTAAAAACAATACATGGTCCTGCGGGGCAATCAGCGGCTTTGTGGGGTAGTATGCAGCTCTGCTGGGTGATTTGCATCTGCTGGTGAAATTAGCACCTTTGTGGGGCAATGTGCAGCTCTGCGGAGCAATGTGTGGCTCTGCGGGGCAATGTGCAGCTCTGCGGGACAATGTGCGGCTCTGCGGGGCAATGTGCAGCTTTATGGGCTACTGGCGCATCTGCGATTT
>WMED01018157.1:0-10115 GCA_019650415.1 Pipa parva | reverse complement strand
GCTACAGTTACAAAAAGTTAAGTATATGCTTATATCTGTGTGTGTGTGTGTATGTGTGTGTGTATGGGTGTGAGTGAGTGTAAGAGCAACCAAGAGAGAGATATCTATAGAAAAACATTCATACCCAGTAACAAAAACCCTCTCTTTACCAATATGGTCAAAACCAGAGAAGTTACACACCCCTGTCCAAATCTTTACTGTGATTTGTCTCCTCTGTCTTCCTAAGGTTTTTGTGTGACAGCACCATATGCTTACTGATTAACCCTTTCATTACTGGGTAGTATGATTATTACAACATATACATATGCATATAGAATATTTTACAACACCCCTAGTCCAGTGGTTGGCAAAGTGTGGCTCGCGAGTCGCCTTGTTGTGGCTCGGAGCGCATTACCGAAGCCACGCCCAAGCCCCACCCATGACCACCAACGGCTCTTCTGATTGCCCGTTGGTGGTCATGTGGTCGGGAGAGGGCACGCCTCCCTCCTCCAGCGGCTCACAAGATAGTTGTCACTGCTGGAGGAGGGAGTGAAATGGCTCCCTCTTCAAACAACTTTGCGGACCCCTGCCCTAGTCTATAGGAAACCAATAGAGAATTGTGACCAATGACAATGGATAGCCCCCCATCCGTCTATTATATCACATTAATCATGGCAGCTGGAATAATGCAGGATTTGATAGAGAACCTGGGTAGTCAAAAACACATGGTTCTTTGGTGTTTTTGATATTTAGCATCAATTTTTTTTTTTACATTGCAATTACTATTTCTGTCTGTCTATTTATCTCCATATAAACCTGCATAATGCATATACAAGGGAAAATCTGTTTATATATACCTTAAGCCATGGATGGGTACTAACCCAGAACTTCTTTGTGCAACCTACAATACGGATTTAAGTCACAAATATGGTTTTATGCATCCCATTGCAGTAGATCAATTATTTATGCACTCAAATAATTTCGTAATAGTTCTTAAAATGCCCATTCTATTATCTATCATTATTATTTTATATTCTACAGATAAAATTACTTAATGCTTTTAGATGTTTTCATTGGTTACTGTTATAATCTAACAGGTTGTTAGTGCACTAGGGCTTTAAAACATCATGATAGCAACTGGTAACAATTGAGTGAATTTTAAAGTTCTTTTTCAGGAAATCAGGAAATGTTGCAGAGATTGGTATATACAGTATAGTATTATAGAGGATACTTGTTAACATAAGATATCTGATATTCTTGTATCTCAGATCAAATGAGTTGACTCGCAAAGATCGTCTGTACAAGAATGTGCAGCGCATGCAACAAAACAATGGTTTTAAGAACTTCCATCTTCTACCTCAGACATTCCTGCTCCCATCTGAGTTTCAGGATTTCAGTAGTAAGTGAAAATTCAAAGGACCAGTAACAGAAAGCAAAAAAAAGCAAAAAAACCTCTTGTTCTTCACAATTTATTTTTAGAATGTAGATCCATGAATTGTCTTAATTTCAGGCAAAGTGAATGTAAATATAATGTTCCCTAATATTCTCTCAGAAGTTTTGGAAGTGTGGGATAGGTAGAGACAGTTTGGTGGGTTGCAGTTGTCATAGTGTATGTATATTTACATTTAGGTTATTTTTACAGTCTGTAAATGTACATAGGGCTTTGCAGAACCACTATACTACATGAAAGAGAACATTATAACTTTGAAGTCCAAATTACATAAGGAATCATGAAATAATATTCCTGCCACCAAGAACCTACATTCCTCTTTGGACAGGGAATACTGTACAGGTGTGTTTATTCTGGGGCATGTGTATTGTGTTTTTTTTAATTTGGATTCCCTTGTTCACAATGTGAATTAAGATATGTTTGTGCTCTTTGCATGGTTTTTCCATAGATGCTTTCACCAAAGATTGTGGTCCTTGGATAGTAAAGCCAGTTGCTTCATCGCGTGGCCGTGGAGTTTATTTAATTAACTCAGTAAGTTCAAACACTGTACCGTACACTCACTGTTCAGGAAATGTGCAACTGGAAGGCATTGTCTCTGTCTGTTTTCTCTCTTTCTATTTTCTCTTACAGCCATCTCAGGTCAGTAAGGAAGACAATATCCTTGTGTCTCGTTATATAAGCAACCCACTGCTTATTGATGGTAGGTGTCCACCTGGTACTTAAATACTTCATTTGTCTAAAGTACGTCCAACACTGAGCAGAGCCCTGCACCAAACAGAGTGCTTATATCACTTCTATGTTAATATAATTAATGCATGCTAAAGTCCAGTACTGCATTGCCTACACTGACATGGAAGGTGATATTACCGCTGGCTCAGTGTCAGGCTTTCTTTCATTTAGGAAAACACATCCTTTTAATATAAATACAGAATTTGGTATTGTCTACTAATGTTTTAGATGCTTTTGAATATCTCTGGAACATAATTTGTGAAATGGATTGTGGCAATTTTAGGGGCTAATTCACCATTGTGCGTAGTGAGCTGCGAAGCCTTCGGCTCACTTCGCACATGGTGTTATGCGCCCGCTGATGTCCTGCACGCGGACATCAGCGAGCGCATTAAAGGAATTTCAGTTTCGGCGAGAACACAATGAGAACACAATGGTGAATTAGCCCCTTAATTGCTGTTTGCTGAGCAGAAATATGCGCTTCAATAGACCTATGTTTATTCCATCTTTAGCTTTTCTTGGAGAATCAAAAATCATTACATGAAACTGACATTATAATTTCAAAATGTGGAGTCACCAAAAAATAAGATGTGTTTGTGAGGTATAGTTAGTTCAGAAATGATTGCTAAGGAAGTAAATGTAAACATTATACTATGTTATTAGTAATTTGGCTGATTTGGCAAGAGATAATTGTTGACACTTATCATAGTACACAATGCAGGTACATTGAATTTTCTAATCCTATTAATGTATACTGATAAATAACGCTGTCTGTGCTTATTATATTATGCAATACATTTTATAATACAGGAAGTAAAACAAATGATGTTGTGTGGCTGAAGCATGGGTTCACGAGACGTCTGTGCAGTAGGGTTAAACATTGCTGCTGGATATGGTGGGAATGAGTTTATGACTATAAGAACATGGTGGGAATGAGTTTATGACTTTAAGAACATAGTGGGAATGAGCTTATGAATATAAGGACATGGTTTTGGGGTAATCTAATTAAGAATAGTGGATGAACCACTTCCTTAAACCAAATTCTGGAATATTAAATAAAATAAGATTAAATAAAAGAAACAAAATCAATCAAATTAGTTTACCTTTTTTTTTTTTTTTTTTTTTGCAGGATTTAAATTTGATGTCCGGCTTTATGTGCTTATCACCTCTTATGACCCTTTAGTCATTTATCTTTATGAAGATGGGCTTACCAGGTAAAATCTTCAAGAGACCTAGAAATGACAAATAACTTGTAATTATTACGAAGAGTAATAAGTGTATCTGAACTGAATATTTGTATATGTAACCACTGTCATACTTCTTGATACCACAGTTCTGTGCTTGACCAATCACCGAATATAAAAGCTTGTTTGTTACACTTACAGACACCACTGTGCTGTATTAAAAAATTCAGAATATGACACTTGTGTTCAATCAAATATGTAAAGCAGTAAGTGTGTTTTTTGCCTTTGTACAATTCTCTTATCTCAAGCACTGTGGTGATTAGAAGAAATATAAAGCTCAAAACTATTGTCCAACATGGGAAAGCTACCTTATTTACTTATCGGAATTTTCAACAGTGACCATGCCCACTTCTGTTACCAGGCAAATCACTCAAGCATTTTTTATGGGCTATTTGTGCATTTTGACTAACAGTGTATAGCAAAACACATATTGGGGCCTTAGAATGAATGCACTCTATTTCCCAGAATTCAAAGGGTAAAAAGCCCCACTTCCTCTGACAGCCTAAAAAACTGTCAGACCAGACGTACATGACAGAAATAAGGTATGATTCTTTACTCTTAGAAGCCACTGACAAAAATTACAAAACCATAATTATGGTTATATTATAGCCAACTTTCAAAGACCTTTAGAATGGTGAAAAACCCTGCCATTCTCAGTATCACTTGAACTGAAGAAAGGCTGCTCTTTGTAGAGTTAAATTAGTTAAAAAACATGTGAGACCCTTCTGATGAGTCTCTGGCTCAAGAGAGTTAATGCATGTGTGAGCCAGATTGTCTGATGTGCAATTTAAATAAATTATTAGAACCCATTACTGTATTTGCCTTGCTTTGAATGAGAAAGTATTTTCACTAGCTATGTTTTTTAACATGCTGTTAAAAATCTTTTTTTTTTTTTCTATTTTGTCATATCACTCAACAGTCTTTAACCTTCCTTCTTTATACTGCTCTTTCATACCAGGTTTGCCACAGTAAAGTACAATAGGACTGCTAAAAATATAAAAAATCAGTTTATGCATCTGACCAACTACAGTGTGAACAAGAAAAGCAGAGATTATGTAAGGTAATTATGGAAAACATCAAAACAAAAGGAAAGAAGAATTACGCAAAATATCATGTCAGAATACTCTTGTAAATATGTGAATGTTAGTATTATGACCTCACTAACCTGAATATATGTATTATTAAAATCTAATAACATGTATGTACTCAACCTTCCAGTTTTAATTAATTCCTTCTCTCAGTGGCTTTCTAAGCATCCCATGATTTTTACTTTAGTACACAACCACTGAATGACTTTTGACATATTGATATAGGGGCACAGGTTAATTTTTTAAATATTTTTCCATTTATACAGTACATTAACAACATTAGCAATTTTCTTTAGGACATTTAAACTAGTCACTATCTTAGATGTGAAAGAATATGATTAAAGTTAAGTTTTGGAATGGTCAAAAGAGTTGGGGCCTGTTTCCATGAAATTAAAACTATTTAGTGAAAAGGATATTAAACCATATCAACAAAAATGTGTTATTTTTTTTGTTTTGTTTTGTTTTTTTGCATTGGTACCTCTACATAAAAAAATTGTCTGAGAAAACAAATAGTTTAATATACAGGTTTGTTTTCTTTTTAAATTGCCTAGTGCTATGTAAAGCATTAATATGGTTTTCCTGTATTTTAAGTTGTGATGATCCGGAAGTAGAAGATTATGGAAACAAGTGGAGCATGAGTGCTATGTTACGGTATTTAAAGCAGGATGGGAAAGATACGACTGGTAAGTTGAAAATGTAGGAGACATGTCAAAGGGGAGCTGAACTGGAAAATTTTAGATATGGTTTATTGATTGCTGGTGCAAACAAGATGAAACCAAATATTTGAACTCTGTTTATTGGGAGAAGCTTAACTTTTTACAGTCTTATATATTTTTTCCTATTTTATTTTCTAGACAATGACTTAATTGGGCAGTGTTTTTTTTTATCTTTAAACTGTCAAAACAGATAAAAAAAAAATTGAGGCCAAAGAGGGAAACTCATTTTATTTAGAGACAATGGGGTCAATTTAGCAAAGTGCGAACTCACCTTGCGATCCTTCGATTCACCTTGCCGAGACTGATACGCGCTTACTTCTCTCCTACACGCGCACATCAGCGAACGCCTCGCGAGACTGGAATACCTTTAAAGCATTCACTGATGTGCGCGTGTAGGAGAGAAGCAAGCGCGTAACAGTCTCGGTGAGGTGAATCGAAAGATCGCAAGGTGAGTTCACACTTTGCTGAATTACCCCCCAATATGTTGTGGTCCTCCCATATCCTCATATCCTCACATAATTACTCATATCATCTCCTTGTCAGCATACAAAATCAATATCACCAGACACAGACTATGGGGGTTATTCACTAAGGTGCGAATTTGACTGTCAAATTCGCAAACAGTGGATTCCCATAGTAAATCCACTACAATTTCCCCATTGTAAAGTTGTGACAATTTTTAAATTAAGATTGTGACAATATTCTCATTATAAAGACGCGACTGTGACAATATTCTCATTATAAAGACGTGACTGCGACAGTAGCAGCCTATTGCAACTGTCTTTATCTGGCGAATTCGCACCTATATACAACAATTCGGACTTTAGTGAATAACCCCCATATTGGGTATGCCAAACCACTTCATTCATCTCTGTGTAGTCACCACTAACTTGACCCTTCTATAGCTAGATCTTTATATTTCTATAAACCCATATCTGTATGACTTAAAGGACCAGTAACATAAAAAAATCAGAATTCCCATTTGGATTTGAATGGCAGTTTTCAAATACAGCACTTACAAAAATGTTATGTCTCAAATTAAATTCATGATTTTTATTGGTTTACTGATAGCAGTCATGTTGTTAAAAAGACTTCACTCAGTCCCACTGTTTTCTATGATGCTTTACATAAAGCATATACAGGAAGTGTGCCCTAAAGCCACATTTAATATTGTCCATGTTAATGTTCATTAAGTGACATGGACCTACTTCTGGAGGCTGGAATCTTTCTAACCCCATTAACCACAAGTTATACCTGCCTTGCATAGAACAGCAAGAGCCTGGCTTGTGAAGTATGACATATAACCGTTATTTAACTAAATGAGCAATTTACAGAAGGCTACATAAGTCTGGTAGTGCACACAAGAATTCTTGAACCTAACTGTTTACATATCTTACCACATTATTTTTTTAAATTTATTATTTTAATTCTGAACCTGGCATTACACATTTAACATGTTGTTTTTGGCAATAAAATGGGCCTCTTTTTATGCCTTCCTTGAAACACGACATTACATATTTGGAAGGACCCTGAAATCAATCTACTTCAAACAGGAACTATCCTTCCTTAAAACTATACCTAGTACCTTTTGTTCACTCAAAAAAGACAAATTGCAGCGCTTACTCACCATAATTCTAAATGGCATAAACTGTTTCCTGATCTCTTCTACTTTCTAGTCTAACTACAATACCTAGGTTTCCATCAAACATACCTAGCACTGCTATACTTAACTACATTGACACTTACTTCTATAGCAGTTGGTAGAACAGAACATTGAAACATACATTTTCTCCTTCTCAAGCATTAGACTTGCCCTTACCCCACCCTTGTTAGAATCTAATCTCCCACAGACCCAGTAACTCATATCTTAATCTCAGGCAACCTATTCAAAGACACCACTCTGCTAGGATATGGACACAGCTTTCATACCAAGTCTAACACAACACCACCTCATTCCCCACAATAAAAAGGCTTAAGCTCTCTTGATTTTACTTTCTGGATGCAGGAGTATAAACAAGCAGCCACCTGCAGAGATAAACCTGGGCATGTGCATCACCCTTCCATGATGCACAAATGAGTAGCATGCAGATTTGTATTGAATTTCTTTGTTGTTGTTGTTTTTTTTTTGTTCTATCAGGATCAATCTTTAAAGGTTTGATAAACACTGTTTGATGGCAAGTGTTTGTATTAATTTATATTCTCTTAATGCTTGACATGAACTTTTATTATTTTGTATCTTATCCTACTATACACAATCTATTATCTCATATTCTTATCCAAGCCAACCTGTTCAAAGTCACCACTGACGGTTTTAAAGCAAACCAATTATTGGGTTTAAGAAAGAAGGATAAGGGTGGTTGTGGTCATATGTGAATTAATTGAAAAGAAAGAGTACCTCTGTATATGGTGAATGAGAAGTGGTGTACAGGACAAGTGGTAATATGAGCAGGGGCAGCAGAAGAGTGGGTGATGAGCAAAGAAGAGGAGAAATCAAGTGGGATATATAATTATATATTTGAGGATTTAAGGCCAGTAGAATAGATAAGAGAGCTTAACAAGCAGGGTGGGTGATAAAGCTAGGCAAGGGGGGAGTAGATATGTGGGGAGGCAAGCAGACTGGATGTGCTGTATAGTAAGAGTAAAGAGTATAGTAAGTACTGTATATTCAGAATGGAGTGCAAGTAGATAAATTAGGGGGAAAGGTTACAGGCAACCTTTGGGATGGGAATGAGTAAAAAAAAAATGTAGTGTATAAAATCATAATCCATTATTATTTATTTTTGTTTAGTAATCCCAACATTTTGCTTTCTTTCTGATTTCCATGGCTTCCTTTTGACCTAATTTGTACTAACTGACTTGGCTGTCTATCCATCAACTTTTCACAGCTCTTATGTCTCAGGTGGAAGATCTGATAATTAAGACAGTGATATCTGCTGAGCTGCCTATTGCATCTGCCTGCAAATCATTTCTTACCCACAAGGGGAACTGCTTTGGTAAGTCAACCCCAAATGAAAATAGAACTTTTGTTAAAAAACACTGTAGTTTAAGAATAAGACAATGGTGTTTTAGAATTTGTGTGCTATCTATAAATACCCCAGCTATACATGAATGAAGCCAATATTATATGGATCATGGGAGGAATGGAGGAAAATTCAGGCTATAAAAAACCCTGAAAACCTGTAATGACTCTTCCCAGGGTTTGCCAGTCTTCAAGGCCGTTTTCTATTTGGGAGCACTCAGAGCCTGCATATTATTTACAGTGAGGTTCCTTTTACTGAATTTCAATTTATTGAAGATTCTTTGTCAACTTTTGGTTGACTTGAAGAACTCCAAGTAGACGGGAGGTGCTAAGGAAAGCAATGCACCATTCTGAATAAATTATATTTTTTTCTGATTGCTAAAGTGTGATCTTCAGTGGTGATCTACTTCCCTATCCAGGAAATAAAAATTAAAATCACAGTCCACTTTAAATAGGCAGCAGACAATTATATGGAAATCCAATTTGTCCATCTTCTTCATTGTAGAGTGTATTGTATATGTTATAGCCACAAAATGCAGGTTAGACCATATTATATTATTGTGATTGTATTTAATTATTCTGTATGCCTGCAGAGCTGTATGGGTTTGATGTGCTGATTGATGGAAACTTAAAGCCCTGGCTGCTGGAAGTGAACCTATCCCCATCTCTGGCTTGGTAAGGCCCCTTTATTAAGGTTTCACTTGTTTATGTATTCTACTATGTCATTGTATTCCAGTGACTCTATCCTATCTCTTTATATTTTGTCTCTCTGATTACTCATTATTGCCACAGTGATGCCCCTCTGGATCTGAAGGTGAAAGCCAGTATGCTATCAGACATGTTTACTCTGGTTGGTAAGTAGTTCAACTTGTGTACATCTTTGGTTAGGGACTATTTCTTAGTAACCACCTGATTGTTGCAAAAAGATATGTGAACAGTAATTGATTATGCATGTAGTTATGTGTCGTTTGAGGCACGTCATAGGGCTCCACCTCCTGGGCCGCCCCAGCAGTAATTGATTAACTGACCAATAATTCTAACTCAAGGTAAAGACTGTTTAGGATTCGTACTATTACAGTGAAATACTAACTGTGGGTAGCAGGGTCCTATAAAAGCTGATCTCTCTATGTATCAGCTTTGGTGCTGGTTGATCTTTAGCATGCACATGCTAACCAGGAAGCCAGAGACTGGTTTATAAATGCATTGTGTTTATTACACAAGATGACAGCCTGGTGGAGTGGGACGGTTTTGTTGGTTTCCTAAGCAGTATGGCAGGCAGAAGTGCTTGTTAGTGAGACTATAATTAAATGGACCAGTAACACCAGAGAAATGCAAATTCACAGTTGGATTTTCATGACAGGTATTCAAATACAGCATTTGATATAATGATATCATTGAGGCTAAAGGTGTTATTGGCTTTAGTCCAAATTGTTATGTAAATGTGTGAATTTGCCAGCTAAAGACAGTCACAATACACTGCTACTGTCTTAGTGGTGGCTTTATAACGAGAATATTGTTGGAATAATGACTTTACTTTGGAAATATTGTCGCAGTTACAACTTTAAAATAGTCACGGTCGCGACTTTACAATGAGAAATTTGTTGCAGTTGCTGATTTACTATAGGAATCCGCTGTTTGAAAATTCAACAGCTAAATTCTCACTTTAGTCAATCACCTCCTAAATCCATTAATTTTTGTGTTTTCCTTCTGTTTTCATCTTTACTAATAGCAGCCATGTCTCATGTGCTGGGTAAAAAAACCCTACCCCAACCAATTGTTTTCTATACCAATTGTTTTCTATAGAACTTTAGATAATACATAGTCATAAAGAGCTCCAGAAGGTCAATCTGAAAGCTTTCTAGGCACCATTTACAATTTTTGTAAGCATTTTTT
>WMED01018156.1:0-12790 GCA_019650415.1 Pipa parva | reverse complement strand
GATCCCCATCCCTTCAAAGATAAGGCAGAGATCCCCATCCCTTCAAAGATAAGGCAGAGAGATCCCCATCCCTTCAAAGATAAGGCAGAGATCCCCATCCCTTCTAAGGCAGAGATCCCCATCCCTTCAAAGATAGGCTCAGTCTAAAACTTTCCTTATTAGTTTTGGAGTTTTTCCTTAGTATCAAATATCTGTTGACCACCCATAGACATGTTTGCCCCTTCATATGCCATTATGCCAGTATTATGAGTGCCATGTGCTGTACCAATTACAAAACAGAGCTTCTTGGGAAATCTGTTGCTGTATAATAATTTTTGCAACTATAATTAAAGTTTTTAAAGTTTTGCGCACAAAGTTTGTATATGGTAATTGTATACCCAGAAACTGCTATTCCCACAATATTTTGCATGACATCATCTGACAACACTGGCACAACAGACTACCCCCCCCCCCCCCCCCCAAAAAAAAAAAATGTTAAAGTCCCTTTAATCTTTATAAACGCTTTGCACATGTAAAATAATCAGTAACCTGCAACAGCCACCAGTGGGGGTGGGGTGTGGTGTTAAAAACATGATATTCCAACCTGTGCCTTGGCTGTTGCTAAACTACAACTCCCAGCATCCCCATCCAGATCTTGGCTTAAAAATAAAGAAGCAGCAGCAGGGGGGAATGCAAACCTGATTCCCTAAATAGGACTGCAGAGAGGGTAGAATGATTACCTGCTTCCTGAGAGCCTCAAAGGCAGCGCTGATGGTATGCACCCTGGTTCTCTCCCTGGCATTGGCCAGCAGCCTCCTTGTCTGCTGAATAGCTTTGATCTCTGAAGTGACGCCTGCTGCAGTCTCCCCCAGCTGCTTCCTAGGGGACTCAGAGGGGTCTGAGCTGTAAGCGACTTGCGACACTGATAAATAGGGGTTCTCTGGCGGTCGCGGGCACACTGCGAATCTAGCCTGCCCGTCCAATGCCTCCAGGCTCCTGCCTTTCACTGATCCCCTTCTCCCCGGCTGGCTCATCCCCTGACCTGCCAGGTATACCCCATTCCTCAAGTCCAATGCATCCTCCTCCATCCCCAGCACTTCTGTCGCTCTCCCCTGCTCTGCCCTCCCTCCTGTCGCAGTCCCGTCCACTTTCAAGTCCACTTTCAAACTTTTAAATCCATTCACGTGCTTGGTCGCCTCCCTGCCCTTCCTCTTCAGCCTCCTGATGCCCCCAATCTCCTTGATCCACTGCTTGTCGTCTGCGATTTGCTGCAGGATTTTCATGTCTGGGCTGCAGCAGTAGGGAAAGTGCCTGCTCATATAGTGTGCACTGTCCTCCTGCTAATGGGATCATTAAATAGCCAGTGAGAGAGAGGAGTAGGGGGGCTTCCCCCTAGGGCTGCTAGTGTGCCCTGTGTACAGCTGCACTGAGGAGCTTGTTCTGTGCTCCCTGAGCTCTCAGGATGTCATCTGAAGCCCCTGCAGCATTGCCAGCATTTTTGGTGAATGCGAACTGAACTCCATCTGTGTTTGTTTAGCCTCAGCTTACACAGAAGCCCCTGTTAGTGAGATCAGTCAGCGAGCCGCCTGCTACAAGGGAGACTGCTTCACTCCCATAGCCAGAAAAGCTCTCCAGCCCCAAACCACACAGATGAGCTTCTTTAAAGAGACAGGAAGCATTTCTTTCCCTTTCTCTCTCTCTCTCTCTCTTTAAACCCCCCCCCCCCCAAAAAAAAAATCTAAAAAGAAAAACAGCTGGACTGCCAATCTCCTTTGTTCTCTGAAGAATCTGTTTCCTTTAACTGGAATCCCAGGAAGACCCCACTCTTATTTACCCTTTATTATCTTTTTTTTTAATGGGGGGGGGGGATTGGTTAGTATTGTAGCTCTTATTTCAGTTTAAAGTAACAGAGGGACGTATCGAAAAATGATTTGATGAGAGTTTCCGCACGCAGGGAATTAATCGCCAAATAGGGATTTTTATTTTTTTTTTATTATTAAAGCGTATAAAGTCTGTTTTTTTTTTTTTGTTTTTTTTTATGAACTCGTAATGACAAGCTGAAAGTTGGCGCCGCAATACCGTTCTCCATCAAAATAAAATGCGTAGATAAGGATCATTTCGTTTCATAGGAATGAATACATTGTTTGTTTTTGGGGGAAATGTTTGTAAATCTGGAGTCTCTCTCACTTTTGGACATTTATTATAATATTTACTGACATTTATTTTAATATTTACTGACGTGCGATGGTTTGACCAATGTTTCTATAGGCCGTACAATTGCAGCTATTTTAAGAGCAAAAAAAAAAGGGGGGGAGGGGATGGGGGATTAGGAATTGGAAATAAGTCATTTTCCAATGTAATACGGTTCCCCAAAGAGTACTGGGAACCTTTTGGGGGATGTTTATAAAGGTTTACCCCCCCCCCCCATTTACAGAGGATCATAAACAACTTTTTGATTTAATAAAAAAAAAATGCATGAAGCACAATAAAAGCTTTTTAAATAGGTGATTCCGGAGATTTAAAAGAAAGGCTGTTTCTCCAGTCTTAGAAAAACTTCTCTGCTTTTATAAATTCACCCTAAGGGGACATATAGTAAAGTCAAAAGCTTTTGGGACTAGTAAATGCAGGATAAACAGCTTATTTTTTAGCAATATCACTGTT
The DNA here is from genome assembly GCA_019650415.1 of Pipa parva. Taxonomy (NCBI): domain Eukaryota; kingdom Metazoa; phylum Chordata; class Amphibia; order Anura; family Pipidae; genus Pipa; species Pipa parva. Next base: position 10,150 of record WMED01018156.1, on the reverse strand, counting down.
TTCTCCTATTTACTAAAAAATGTTTCAAGACAATTTTATAGACCAAAAAGTGTTCTTCCCCCATCATTCCCTATGGAGATGGTCCTGTCACTCAGTCCAGAAAAGGATATCGATATGGATCTGTAATGGAAGGGGACCCCCCATTGAAAAAGCACTGCAAAGTGTTCCCGGGTCAACTCATCCATATTTATCGATAACGATTTATTTCAGTGGGGGTAGAGTTTTACCTTTATAAATCAGAGAATTGAAAAGCTGACAGCAATATGGAGTGAAACGAATCAATATAGCCGAAAAGGTCTTAGTAAATATGCCCCACCGTGCATAGATAACATATTATTTACTGATCCACAATTAATTTTACCTTATTTTTAGTAAATTTACTGACGGTTGGCCATCATACATATATAATATATATACACAACTCTTCTAACACAATTTCAGTGTTAATGAATTGCAAGAGTCTTTTTCTGGCTCAGAAATTTACACGCACTCAGCACAGCACAAGATGAACAGGCCCAGGATTTGCAGTTTTGCTAAGAACTGAATGTACGGCGTGGATAAATCTGTTGCCTATTTTATTCTAAATCCGCCACCACTGGAACTAATTAAAATGACCACAGAAAAGCCCCATTGAAACAATGTAAAGTGGCACTTCATGAAACATCATACAGCATTCTCATGATTAGCGCCGTTTTATTCTGGCAAAAAAAAAAAAGTCACATGGTCAGATCTCGTCATAAACTAACTTTGCTTATATACAATATGTAGCATATAAATAGCACATAACTTTACACTTTCTGGGAGCTTATTCATGAAAATCTGAACAGTCGCTTAAAGGTCGGAATTCGGATTCATTCGCCGCTTCTCGTTCTTTGCACGATTATCAAACTCTGTGATGTGGTGGCTATGCAACCAGTTTGGATGGCCACAGACTTATGGAGCTCTTTACAGCGCTGCATAAATTTGTGGCGCTTTATAAATAAAATTATACATACATACTTTGCAGCACATGCACAGGTGATTCAGCTATTCATCAAGTCTGTTGAAATATTGAATTCGACAAGGCATATTTCGCCAGATTAAATTGGTGAATTGGGGGGCTGATGGCAGAACGGCTATTATCTCACTGGCTACAGTGTGCTACGCAGGAGATGGTGTCTGACGTCGACCATAACGACCCCAAGTGATGAGAATTCATTTCGACAGTCAAATTCTCACTTTGGCGAATAAACCCCCCCAAATGCAAACTATAATTGGCAAAATGTATTCATCGCCATTAGCACCATTATAAGGATAGTGAACCTATCATTCACAGGCAATTGTGCCATCTGTACCCACCGTAACCCTTATGTCTCTGGCAGCAAACTGGGGGAAGGTGATCTAACTTGAACATATCACTTGATTCTTTGTTTTTCTATAGTATGGGGAAATAACTTTCTCCAGCTGCCTAACAATAACGCACAAATGTCTAGGTCACTTGAGTTAAATAAATCTGTTCTTTTTCTATAAAAACAGTGATATATCAGTGTTACTGGACATTAATATAAACTGCATCCAATGCCATATGCTCTCTGCTCAATTTCATAAAAGATGGGTCAGATGTTTCAAGCTGAAAGTAGAGTGATTCTAAGGGGACACCAGCTGTATTAGTGAAAAAGAAAATGGTGTTAAAGATAATTATGCAGCTGTTTCTTAACAAGGAAAGATGCAAATTGCAGAGCGCTGGCTGAAAGCTAATGTTGACATTTGTATATTATAAAATCCTCAGATGGTTGGTCAGTAAAGGAGCACCCAGTTATTTGTTATGTCTATACTGATTGGCTTGTGCAAAGTGAATGTTGCCAAGCCAATCACCAATCAGCTTACTCAGCGCCGTCCAACATCTTCCATAAAGAAAAGGGCCAACGATATGTTGAACTCACACATGCTAATAAAATGATGAAAAGTATATGGAGCTCTTGGCTACCGGGGGGAAGACGTAAACTACCCAGGACCTCCATTTCAACCAACCTGGCTTGAGGTTTTAAAAGCCACTAGGTATGCGGAGGTCCCTGTATCATTCCAGTGGAATTTCTTGCTGGCAAAGATGAAAAAAAAAGAGATCTGCGCAATATGTGCTTAGAGTTGTGGAGGATTCTATAACATGTCCTCCTGTCTGTCCTCCTATTCTTTCCGCCATATTGATATTGTAACAGACATACTCCTTAGGGGATGGTTTTAGAGAAGTTCAGGTACATTAAAGGTTTTATTGATGCTTTGTTGCTCATGCTCTGGAAGATTCCATGTATATGTATGTATGTATATTTTTATTTATATAGCGCCAGTACGGGAAAGTGCTTAACAAATGAAGTAAATTATAAGCATATAATCAAGAGTATACATCAGTGCCAGGCCATGATTGAAACAATTGGATGGAGGTCCCTGCCCTATAGAGCTTACAATCTAAATAGGAGGAAGACTTATATAGACAGAAGGGTAACAAGTGCAGTAGCTTAAAGTGTCAGTTTATTAGCCTATAGGTGCCAATTAAATAAGAAAATACTTTTTAAATACAAAATTGAAGATTTGCAGGGTGCGGTTGGCCCATAAGTTTTTACTGCAAATTCCATTGGTCAACATCATCATTTATAAACAGATATGAAGTTGCATTATTATTAAATATCAAGGAAAGCTTAAAACGAAAGTTGTCAACAAGCTCAATACAGTTTCAACATGAAACTGGGAGTATTTGGTTGTGGGATAGGAAGATTTAAGAAATTCATATTTTTACACAGCAATTTTCTTAACGAAACATAAATATGTAAGCACATTTGTTGTGACTGTCAGTAAATGAAGCGATGGTTGGCAGCGCTGGTTAATGGAGATTGGATGCAGTATTTTGGGTGGTGCTACAGTGCATGCTATAGTTGTTCTTATTTAAAGGAATAGTTTAGCCTCCAACAGATATTTTCAGTGGGTTTTGATTTATAAAACTCTACCGTCTCTAAACTACTTTCTGCTTAGCTGATCAGTTTGGAATATCAAGTCATTGACTTGATCCACAAGTGTAGGAGTTTAAAAAAAAAAAAACAACCAGAAAGAAGCAGGTGGGAAGCAGTAAATTTACTGATGAATCAAACAAAATGGAAGCTAAAATTTTATGCGACAGTAAGCAAATCATCCAGATGAATACAGTACATAGATCTTGGTAACTACACACCCAATGTTTCTTGCAGTGTTTGCTGGACTGTGTTATATTGGTAATAACTTTTAATTCCTGTATCTTACAGAAATAATGGTATGGAATATGAAAATGTCATCCTACTTCTATCTGCCTGACTACGCCACACTGCACATAAGACAGCATCCGGCGCTGTCCGCCTATTCGGCAAGCACTTAGTCAATAGTGAATTTACAACTATTTTGGCAATGTGACTCGAATTGTAGTGAAGTGAATTTGATAGGTGAATTCGCTCTTTAGTCAGTGAGACTCTGAATCCTTAAGTCTTTCATTCAATTCTCTGGTTTAAGATTTCAAACTGAACTGCTAAAGAGGAAGTGGGTGACAGAGAGAAGGAGCGTCAGTAATAAACTGGCTGTAAATTGAGAATAATGGACATTAGTCAATAATATCTATTGCATTTATTTAACATATAACAGACAGGGAAAACACTGTCGGTGACTAAACTGTTCCCTTAAGCAGTGCAAATGTGAAATTAAAGTAAATAATTGTAAGAGGTAGTCATAAAATGAAAGGAAAGAGGGGGAAAAATAAAATGATATTGTTGTTAGTGAAGATCACAGGGAGAGCAAGACAAATAGCGGAGCTGATGACTATAAACAATGCAGGACTGAGGATCAGGCAGGCTACTGTAAGACCTCTGTGAGTGTGCGCTTTCACATCTGATTGGAAGGTGGCGAGAGATGGTACTTGGCTTGTGTACCAAGTGGGAGTTTCACTCATACGGGCCACTAGGCAAACAGAGAAATGTCTTGTACAGAGATCTGACAATTTTGGTGCTTCAGGCATCACTGAAGTACATGTCCCTGTATCCTCTAACAACTGTACACTATACCTAGTGTAATTTTTTCCTAGCTTGGAAATATAAGGCCTCCCCTGAAAATAAGACGGAGCTGCAGTTATTTTTAAAGCTTCCCCCTGTTAGGGCTGTCACCCACTGAGTCCCCTACCTGGCAGAGTTGAGTCCCCAGAACTGCAGACCCGACAGGAGTTTTAGGCGCCGGGATTTAAATGCCCTGAAGTTGTGGGGAGAAGACCGAAGAGCGCTGAAGCGATCACGTGACTCCCGAGTCTGCCCGATTAACGCCGCTGTCTCACAAGCCCGGGATCAGGAAGAGGAGTGTAGTAGTTCAGCACTTCTCCCAAGGCCAGCCCAGTAAGTGTTTCCATATTTGCCCCAGAAATAAGACCTAGGGGCGAAATTTATTAAAATCGGAAATTAACGATATCGCGTCATCGATACCATCGATATCGTGATATTGATATTTTACCGATATTGATATCACAACATTGGTATTTTACCGATATCGATATCACGATATCGGTATTTTACCAATATCGATATTGCGATAGCGATATTTCAACCATTTTGCCATTGAAATCAATGGTGTGGCCGAAATTCGATATTGCGATATCAGTAGTATCGATATCGGTAAAAATTCCGATACCGCGAATCGGTAAAACCTGTTCGGTATGTACAATTTTAATAAATTTCTCCCTAGTCTAGTGTGTCTTCCGGAGCAAAAATGAATATAAGACACTGTCTTATTTTCAGGGAAACATGGTAAGTAGATGGTGGCAGCAAAAGAGAGACAGACTGTGTAGCAGTCATCTCTAGCTATCCCTGTGTCCTCAGCAAAACTTTCCTGTACTCGCAGCCACTTGTTTATTTATTGTGAGTGTTTATATATCACTGAGGTTTTCTATACAGAAATGAACTATTCACTTCTGTCACATGTCACATTTAGTTCTCTATGTAATAACATAGACAGACACAGACTAAGGCCAGAGGTGGATTATGTACCTTACGCTGCTCTCTAAGGCCCAAAAACACAATCCCTTCCCATAAAATCATATTTTTAGGTATACATTTAGGCTGGATTATGGGAAAAAAGCTAAGTACCTGGAGGAACCCCCATAATTATGGGGAGAACATACAAACTCCATCCAGATGATGCTCAGGGTGGATTAGAACCCAGAACCCAGTGCTAACCACTGAGTCGCTGCACTGTTACAACACTAAAAATCTATGGCTATTCAGTTACTGAGGAATTCTGGGACTTTGTACTAATTGACAGCAGGTGGAGGGCCTTGACTTATACGCCACTGAATAAATGGAGTTTGTGACCGCATTTAACAGGGGAGTCTTTTTTCCCCATCTGGGAGCCACTAAAGCCTTAGTCCACCTACCCAGGCACACCACTGTATCTACTGGGCACTAATCAATCCATTGCCCAATAAATATGAAAATAAAAACCTTCATTAGAAGCCTTGAAATCTAGACCAAAGACAATATACAGTAGATATTATGGACTTCTTTTTAGCATTAAGAGTAAAGTGCCTTAATCGTTCCTGATCTTAGGTGGCCTTCTTATAAATCCAGTGTGTCTCACTATTGAATGAATCCTGGGAATGTTCTTTAGCCCTCCCTTTAAATTCCTCTAGTGGTCGGATTGCTTTTTTCTACTGCGGACCCCTTGATCACCACCTATTGATTTGTACTTCCAAAACTGTTTGATACAAAAGCAAACGCTTTTCCCAAGCTTATTGTCTCCATGCATTAATAAATCACTCTGGCTCAACAGATAATAGATTCTGACATAGCGGATTATTCTTAGGACTATTGTTGTTGGTATCTACTTAATTCATACCTTGCTTTCCTGCATTCCCAAGATGAGCTAGACACGGTGGAGACAGAGGCAGAAACAAAAAAACAACCATTGTCCAATCTTGGGAAAAGAGTGTCCCTGTCCCTTATCATTTGTGAATTATATTTATTATTTGGTGTGTCAGTCTAGAAATAACTCAGCAGAAAATGATTTTTATGGAATCTGTGCTAATTTTTCCCATTCAAGAACTGTACAACTTTGATAAATCTTTGAATCCTGCTGTAACAATTTTCAGACTAGTAGGAAGCAATGAAATATCTGTATGAAAAAAACCCACCATCCCATATAAATATTTTCACAAATGCTAATTTATCCAATTCCAGAGGTTGAAAAGTATTTTTGAAACCAAATACCTGGTCTGATGTATCTTGTTGTAGTTCAGGCTTATCTGTTCTCTGACCACAGACACATAGGAGTAATTTGCACAGATCCTTATTTTGACACATATTTCGATGGAATTTTGTGATTGAGTGCCTTACGGCTGTCCGAAATAAAGCAGCGGTCTGTGCCGGGTAAGCAGCGGCAAAAGTTTTCAGTAAAATTGGACTGAGAATACTCAGTAAATAAATGACTGAAAAAATAATAAACTGAAATTAAAAAGTCAGTGCAGTAAATCCAGTGGCATTAATAAGCGAAAGCTAAATTAAAAAATTGATAAAGAGAATGACGTGGTCAGTATCTGGGAAAAAAATCCAGGTCAAAATGTTTTTTGATGAATTTAACCTCGTCTAGTGAATTTACTCCTTGCGTAAAAAGTGGGGATCAGCAAACACGTCTTGTACAAGTTTAAGTAGGGAATCGCTCAAATGCTTTAGCAGTCTTTTGTGAATAACCTATCGCAAACAGTGAGTTTCTTAAGTATGCAGCTTTTATTTCCACAAAATTAACTTAAACACAGCCTTTCTTGGCAAAAGGAAAAAAAAAACAATTGAACACCACTTTCAGAGTGAATAGTCCTTTCTCAAAAAAAACAGTGGGTAAGTGCAACTCATACAGTTCAGATTTAGAAAAAAAAAGTATACCTTCCATTCTCTGGGGTTCTCTCCTTAGGGTCTCAACGTGCAGTACAGCCACAGTCCAATAACAGAGTCTTTATGCTCTAGCGTGCATCTGTGGCGATTTATAAAACCTAATCTGACCTCCAGTAGTATGGTTCTCATTATTGGGGCAAAATATCTCTCCTTAAACACAACACCTTCACACTTAGTAGCTAAATTTTATCTACTGAATTAAAGAGAGCAGGCACTTATTTTCAGCATAGACAGTTTATAGTACGTGTAGTGCAGGGGTCTCAAACATTTGGCCCCTAAGACCTATATAAGTGGACTCCGACAGGTGAGGTGGTACACCAGGAATTACTCTGGATTGCTAAAAGGTGTACAGGAAAAAAAAAATATGTATCTTATTCATTTATTTATTTTTATTTAACTACTTTCCTCCAGGCTATTACTAAACTGTTGTCTGGTTGTTAGGGTCTGTTAAACCAAGCAACCAGCCATCAGTTGCAAGTTTAGATTAGGAAGACATATGACTGGGCCTAAAAAGAAAGTTAAATAATGAATAAAAAAATAAGATTTAAGTTCAATCCTGAGGTTAAATCTATTTGCTGGAATCGGTGACGTTTAATTATAACCGTGTTGCTGGTGTCTTGTTCTAAATAACTTCGGGTTCATTGTTCCACAGTGGTTAGTGGTGCACCAGTATTCTTATTCATAGATAAACAACACTCCAATAAGATTGTCTTTATTGAAAAATGTCTAATGGGAACATAGCAACATTTCAGCCTCCAATACAGTCCTTTATCTAGTTAAAATTATACAGTCATTACAGCATTTATATAGCCCTAAGTCACATTGCTTCCATCCTCCAATGGGAGCAATTTCTCATTAATTACCATGTCTAGGGTAATATATCAAAATCATACATAGAAATATGTTTTATAAGCAAATAGTTAAAAATATGATGCCTTAAAAGGTTCCCAGGGTAGTCTCTATCCTCAATTTGTTTCTGCATCTCTCTCAGTCTCTCCTCTAGTACAGGAAGATCCAAGCGAGACCTTTCCTGGTACCCCTGTGATCTGGGCTGTGATCTTTTACACTGCAGGGGATGGAATGAGGCATAATGTAATAATTTATTACAATCAGAGTTTTTAGAATATAGATCAAACTTCAATTACTTTATATTGTATCCCAAAAAACATATTTGTTAGTCATCTGTATTAACCTTTTGTACAGTATGAGGGAAGATGCCATTTACGTCTAAAAAAATAAACAGTTTAAGAGTTGTGAGTGGCCCTGCGCAACAATGTTGGCAATATATCTTAGCAATGATTCTTAAACAACTCATGGTTATATACAAAACATTCCTCAAACTGGTTTATAAAAATATTTGCAGAGGTGGGGGCCACATTTGAACCCATTGCAGTACCTTGTATTTGTAAATAAAAATCATTCTCAAACAGAAAATAATGTTTTTGCAATATGCACTCCAAGCATTTTACCAAAAACTTCTTTCATGTACCATTCAGTGTTCAACATTATCATTAATATTTAGCAGATGCAGACGTCCTCGAAACCCCCATCATGTGGGATAGAGGGGAAGTGTCTCCCACATCCACTGTAATTAGCCACAACTCTGAGACATCAACATCTAATATTGTAATCAGTGACACTGGTAGCCAGAATAAAATAAAAAGAACCAAGACCAACTGCAAATTAGAATTGTACAATAACATATTAAATGTTACGTGCAAGTTAAATGTCCCTTTTAACCTCCCCAATGTTACCTAATCGCTACATCTTAAAAGAAAACAAAAAACTTTTCAATAAAAAAAAAAAATCTACTTTTTTTTAAAACTTTCACTGTATGAAACTACTTTATATTAAATTTGTTTTACACCTGTTTAACGTAATGCTGGACTGGGGATGTAGTTCTGAGGAATCGGCCTTGAGCATTTCCAAGTCTTTCCAGATTCAAGATGAAAGCTTTGCCTTATGTGATATTTGTAAACACTTCTTCCTGCCAAGTGCCTTTTCAAGAAGTTATTTTCATGATTGTAATCACCAAACTGCTTGAGAAAGAATGTCTGAAACTTTTTGTGGTTTCTGATGAACGTTAGAGGGAAAATAAATCCCTATTTAAGATTTTTATTTTTCCTATAAATATTCAGTAATATGTACACACATATGTTATGATGTACAGACATATCAGGGAACATCCTTTCTGGATGTGGGTTACTGGAGGGTGGGATATAATGATATTTTGCTTTATTTAGGAGGGGGGGGGGGTAAAAAAAAATTAACAGACTTATAACTGTCTCTGACAGATTTTACCTGTCTTGGATTTTGATTATGAATGTAATATATCCTTTTAAAGGACCACTAACACCACGTAGAAACATGTTGATGGGGGGACTTCATTTTTCACATTGTGGAGGGACCCATGATTTGTGATGGCTGCATTGGGTGTTTTTGACATACCTAGGATACCTGGGAATTCTCGGAGTTCCATAACTCAGTGTGTGCAGCCAAATTCTCGTGGCTAAATTGCTAAATATCTTAACTTTATAGACATAATTTAGAATTTCTGGAAGCACAGATTGAATATGCAATAACTATAAATGCATTTCAGGCATTTTCATTCTTTGTTGTTACAGATCATTTAACATAAATGTGTTGTATGTATTAATTTATAGCGCTGATATATTATGCAGTGCTTTATAGAGATTCATCATTCCCTGCCCCATGGAGCTTACAATTTCCTTATTCAGTCACTCACACAATTAAACTGTAGAATATTTTTTTTGGATTGGGGAGAAAACCCACATAAGTACTGGGAGAACATACAAACTCTATGTAGATGAAGTCTTGGGTGGAATTGAACTCAGAACCCAGCGCTGCAAGGCAGCAGTGCTAACCATCAACTTACCACAATTGCAGGATTGTAGGTGCTTGTTTTACTAAATATAATTCATTAATCAAATGTAGAATATCATGTGGCATACTGCCTTGCCATAGGTTATATGGGTTATATAAGTGCAAATGCAGATACCATAGGTTGGTATCTGCATTTGCACTTTACTTTGCCTACTGGTTTTTGTAATTTATATTCCTATCCCCATTGTCATGTATGCTGGAGAGATGATAAACGTAATTTCAATACTTGTATGTGCTCATGTACATACTGTATGTAGAATTGACAAATATCTATCTATCATCTATCTATCTATCTATCTATCTATCTATCTATCTATCTATCTATC
>WMED01018155.1:0-12790 GCA_019650415.1 Pipa parva | reverse complement strand
GAGATTGGGCAAAGCAGGAAATTCCAGCAGAGTAACAGGAGATTGGGCAAAGCAGGAAATTCCAGCAGAGTAGCAGGAGACTGGGCAGAACAGGAAATCCCAGCAGAGTAACAGGAGACTGGGCAGAACAGGAAATCCCAGCAGAGTAACAGGAGACTGGGCAAAACAGGAAATCCCAGCAGAGTAACAAGAGATTGGTCAAAGCAGGAAATTCCAGCAGAGTAACAGGAGACTGGGCAAAACAGGAATCACAGGATTCAGCTCAAAAGCAGGAAAACTGCACGGAGGCATAAGTAGGGGAGTTAGTCCTTACTCAGGTAGAGACAGGGTGAATCTGCCCCAAACATAAATGGTAAAGTGAGCTGCAATTGGATAACAGATAGGTTACCTGATAGGCTGCGGATAAATCCAAATTATTAAATACACTTTAGAAGGTGGGAAATTTCAGGAGGATAGTGAACCCCCTTGGATGGTAATTACCGTTAGAGCAGAATATTTGTATTCCTCCACGGCCAGGAGTAAAGCTCGATGCCTCTGATCGGTTTGAATCCTGGGCTCGGCCCCTTACAGGAGAGCTATGAACCCATAGCGATGAATCAGCTGTTAGCATTCACTGGTACAAGGAAAGTCACAATCTGAAAACCAGCTGCTAATTTGCTGCTATAGGTTACTAGACCCCTATAAGCAATTTCCCACATTGATGAATAATCCTTATTGTTGGGCTAAGAATAAAGGATTACACTTGCTTTAGTTGTGTTACAAATTGATCAGTGCCTGAATACAAGCTGAATTATTATTACCTATTTTACATTCCACAGACTCTACAATCTAGAGGGAGCTCTATGAAAAAGCTACAGAAACCCTATAATAGTAAAGGTTCCTATACCTGAATGTTTACTACTATACAGTAAGTACATTTTGTAAGTTATTTCCTTAGGTACATCTTGTGTTCCTTCTTTATATAACAGAATCAATAAGAATGAATCAATGGGAGTAAGCTTTACAGAGGTGTAGTAACCAACAGCAACAAACTGGTTTTCATAATACTAGTCTCTTACATTTAATGCTGACTACTGATTGGTTGCTATGGGGTATTAGACCACTGTACACAATTGCCCTGTTGATGAATTCCTATTGTTGGACAGTTGTTTGGAATGCTAGGGTTCTCCATCCTATAAACCATTTACTCTGTGGTGGTTTATACACTTTCAGGTCCTTTCCATCCTGTGCACCCCGCACAACACTTCACAGGATTACCTTTGTGGATTATTTCATTCATTTAAGGGATTGAGCGAGGACCACTTTTCGCATTGCATTTCTCCATCCTATGAACCATTTACTCTGTGGTGGTTTATACACTTTCAGGTCCTGAACCAAGACTGGTTCTTACAAACTTGGAACTTACTGGGCTCATATCCCCCAGTCTGTGAACCAGTCAGGGTTCTTATAGACTTTGCCCATGTAAAACCAGCACTCCTCTTACATTGCTCCCAATAGCCACTACTCCTGTGCTTCTGGTTGCATTAATTCTGCTAATACACACATCTGATCTCAGCTTAACTTTGGATTATGATTCTCCTTGCCTTTTTTATTGATTACTCCTGTTTGCCACCTGTCCCGACATACTGACTGTTTTTGGATTTACACTGAATTGGAATTTAGGACTGTGGGCAGCAGAGCTTACAATCTAACTGAGAGGAAGACTTATGTACACATAAAGTAAAGCATGTTCATTCAGTTAGTAACAATAATTCTAACTAGATCACATGAAGCCAGGCAGGTGGTGTCCTCCAGTTCTGCACTGTCATTGAGACTTGACAGCTGGGGTTAAAATACACAGACATAAACTATCAAAGCAATAGGAAATTAAATAATCACTTTTAAATGATTAATGTTCTACAGACCTTACTTGGCCTTGTGCTCTTGATGGTGACCCCGTTAAGGTACTTTGCACAGCTGAGTTACCATGGCATCTGGCAAAACTAAATTGGACATTTTCTTAAATTATTTTTCTAAATGACACTAAACTGCTGCTAAACAGGTAATGTAATATATTACAGATGTCAAGCTTTTAAACCTTATGGATTTCATTTGGCTGACCCACATTTTATTTTCTTACTAAGAGCACAACTTCAAATCAAATTTGTTTAAAGCCCATGGCCTGATGCATCATTGTAAATCGAATTACACAGGCTGTGTTTAATTTCATTTGGGTATTGTGATGTTAGAGAGCTTGTTCAGCGAAGCACCCAAATATCCTGAAATGTTTAACTGACAGCAGAATACGGGTGGGATCTAGTTATGTTAATAGACATGGACGTTCTTAGGAAAGCAATTTAAAGGGCAAATGTGACTCCTGTTTAAGGAATGATCATTTGCATTCACTTTGCCTTTCTTGAATTAACTAAGGGATATGAAGTGGGCACTAAATTCCCGTTATTATCAATATTCAAAATCTCTCAATAATAATAGTTGCTGTGGGACAGGTTTGCAGTGAAAACATCGATACCACAGGTAAATTGTAATTCCAAAAGCTTACAAAATAAAATAAACATATTTAGTATCTGTCATATGAAACTGTACTGTTTTTCTGATATGTAGTTTTGTACACAATCCATTTTCTGCCTTTTTTTGGTTGTCTTTTTCAAGATCTGTGCTGATAAGCTAACCAGGCTGCACTAATGTGCACTAATGCACTTTTCCATCATTAAAAAACATTAAAAGGAGTTGACGATGGATTCTGGATGCATTTTTTTGGTGTTTTGACTGCTGTGTGTGTCAATGCCCTAAAGCAGGGGTCCCCAAACTTTTTACACAGGGGGTCAGTTCACTGTCCATCAGACTGATGGAGGGCCAGACATTAAAAAAAAGGTATGAAAATCCCTATGCACACTGCACATATCTTATTGTAAAAGAGACCTAAAGTCAAAAAATAACAAGTGTTAAAATACTTACCTTATACTGAGCCGGTTGAATACAGCCACAGCATGAGCTGTGCTGTAGTTAGCTGGCTCCCAATGCTTCCCCCAACACCTCCTGCACAGCGCGCTGGCTGACACAGATTGCAGCGCGCAGCTCCTTCTTCTCCTTCCTCGGCCTCATACATCATCACACTCATTGCAGGGAGTGTTCTTATTGGCCCCCACACTGAACATGATGATGTTTAAGCCCTGAAACACCCAAGGTGTAACAGGGCCAGTCAGCCAGCACTGTAAAGAAGTGTCAGGGGAAGCATTGGGAGCCAGCTAATTACAGCACAGCTCATGCTGTGACTGCAATCAATTGGCTCAAAATAAAGTAAGTATTTTAACACTTATTTTTTTATTTTTTGACTTTTTAATTGTAATTTAAAGTAAAAAACAAAACAAAATGGGAACAAATACAATATTTAAAATACACTTTGTTGCCTACCCCACAACCCCCTCTCACACTGTGCTGCTTTCCCCCACAATCCCCCTCCCATACTGTGCTGTCCGCCCCACAACCCCCCTCCCACACTGTTCTGCTCGCCCCCCTCCCTTTTTTTTGTTCCTACCTTGTACCAGGCCCGGCTCAGTCTGCTGTAGATTATTATTACAGCGCTCCTCACTTCCTCCCCCACCGCTTCCTTATGATGTGTAGTAACATCATTATTATGTGCCGGGGGAGGGACAGAGGAGCACTGTAATCTTTACAGCAGACTGAGCTGGGCTGGATAATAGGTAGTAAACGGTAGGGAAAAGGAGGGGGCGAGCACCACGATTGCGCCCCCCTCCTGCAGCTGCCTCTACCCCTAGTGCCAGCCCGGTGATGGGGGCTGAGTTAATGGCCTCAGGGGGCCTGATACAGCCCACGGGCAGTAATTTGGGGACCCATACCCTAAAGCATTTGAGTACTGCAAAATGACTGGACCAACTCCATAGGGAGTAATGGGCTACTGGTGTAAAAATTAGATGGAACAGGTTGTTAAATTGGCAAAAAGCCAATGTTGATATTTCACCCCCTTTACTAAGTCAACAAAAAACATTTATTAAGGGGCTTATTCATGAAAGTCTAATAAAGGTCAAAATTCACATTTATTCGCCACTGCCCGGTCTTTCCTTATTCCGTGTGCAATTGCTACACTTACAACAGTCGTTGACTTGTGGAACTCATCTATTCACTTTATGCGTGCGCAGGTAATTCATCTACTCATCAAGCATCAAAACCTGACGCAGTAGCAAATTCGGCAAGGCGTATTGTGCCGCAATCACCACTTTTACTTTGACAGATTAAATGGCGAATTATGGGTCTGATGGCAGGACTGCAAGAGAGGGCTACTGACGCCATTGCTACTTTGCCATGGGAATCCTCTGTGAATAAGGAGTAGAACATTTGTGACCCAGAGTGATCTGTATTCACTTCCACAGTCAAATTCTCACCTTCGGCTTTTCTAAATAACTCCCGTGTAAATAAAAAAAAAAACCCTTTTAAAATTGCATCGAGTAGAGTATAAACACAGTGAAATGCGTAGAAAATGTCAGAAATCAATTCTGGGTTTTATTTTTGAGTTTTTCAATCTGACCTTTTTGCCCCTCAATTTCATATAAGTGAAAATAAAAAAAAAAAATACACTGAACAAAGCAAACTGTAAAGACTAAAAATGACCACAACGAAATGTTTTCAGTTAATATACCCCAATGAGCGCTTTATGGCTTGTTTTAAATTCCAATTGAATGTATAACGGACTAAAATTCCAGGTTAGGCTTTATTATTGATCATGTTTCCTAGTGATTGGTCATTCTTCTTAGCTTCTGTTCTCTAATCAATCATTTCATCACTTGCCACATCACTGATGTTCAGGGGTATAAATTTGTCCTTCTTCTCACCTTACCGTTCAATATGTTTTTATTTAGAGAAAACCTTTATGGAAGGGGACGCTATAACCCCATTAGCATCAGGGTCATAGAATACATATTGCTGACAGTAACTATGATATCCATTAACTCTACGTAGGGGAATATTTATCAAAGGGAAACACTTTTTTTTTTTACTTTATTTTTTCATCGGCTTTCCCTTTTTTTACCATTTTATCGAAGGTATTTTCGTTATCTGCCATTTTTTCATGACTTTTCCTGATTAACTGTGTTTCTTCCATTTTTTCCACCGTAACTGATTTTTCCACTTCCTATAATAATTTCACCTTAGCGATATATATATATATATATATATACTGTATATACTGTATATATATATATATATATATATATCATTTTTTAATTATTTTTGGCACTGCAGTCTTGGCATAAACTATTATTTATTATTGTGTGCTTACAACGCAATGAAATTAAAAAAAAAAAAAAAGAAATGTGCTAAAATGGGCACGAACTGAAAAATAACTTGGCAAAATTGTGGAAATTACAATTTGAACAATTAAAATCGGCAATTTTATTTTTTGTTGTTTTTTTTTTTTTTTTTCTTCTTTTTTTCAATTCACCTCTGCCCCCACCACCAGCCACGCAACTTCCCCCTGTGCATCCCAGTAAGTTTTCTTTTTTTGGCCTGAGGAGGTTTGGAAGGGGGAGGTGCTTCAGGGAAGGGGGTTGATCTTTTACCAGGGTCCAACAATCCATAAGCATGCTACTGCTGCCAATACAAAGCCCCCTTTGTGCAAACAGCCTTAGTAATAAATACATTTTCTGAGGCTTTAAGATTTAAAAAAAAAAAATCAAAATCCCCATTTGGATTGGCATGGCAGTTAATCAAATACAGCACAGTAAAAATGTTATCTTTGAAGTTAAATTCCTGAATGTTATTGCTTTCTGTCTGTTCTTATCTTTACTGGTAACAGTCATGTTATTAAACAGACCTCATCCAGTCCCGTTGTTTTCTATGGTGCTTTACATAAATCATATACAGGTAACGTTCCCTAAAGCCTGATTTTTAAAGCCAAATTGCTAAATATCTGGTTTTTCTATACAGAATATAGAATTTTTAGATGCACAGATTGAATATATAGTAACTATGCAAGAATTTGAAGCATTTATCATTTTTTTGGTGTTACTGCTGCTTTAAAAACAAAATATTTTTTTAGAATGTTTATTTATATATACGGTATATATATATATACACTGAGGTACACGCAGAAAAAAATTCAATGTCAATAAATATTTAATTTCGCGTTCATTTAGGGCGATACACTGCAGTTCTCCTTTGAAGCGGAGACGCTTATGTTAACTTCGAGTTATTTTTTTACAACTACGCAAAATCACATAACACCGCAAAATATAATTAACTGTCTTCTCCCAAGAACCGTAGGATATGACAAGTCGACGTTCATCGCTGTAATATGTCGTACATTTTGAAAAGGGCGAAGCACGAGAATCTTCAATTGCAGGATCTATGGAATACAAAACATCTCAGGTGGAAGTCATTTTACTGTTAGGAATGAAAGGGTTTTGTAGTTCTATCCATTATTGGGCACCAAGTTAAAACGTATAGAATTCAGAGGCAAAGTCAGTTGCCAGAGCAACAGAAAATTGCATGAAAATCCCCGACAAAGATAAAAGTCCTTTTTTTCTTTTGCAATTAAAAGAAGGTTTTTGTTTTGTTTTTTTAAAGAAATCTTTACACCGGCGTAAAAAAAACCCTGCACTTTAGCATTTTCAGGGTTTTTTTTTATTGAGTAGTTAAGGAAGAAAGGACTTGTTTTTCATTGATCTGCTTTGTTACATTAAGGCCAATTTGAATAAACTACAGTATCTTTGATTGGCATTATCTATTCTGCATGTGTGTAGACTAATGGACTCTCCGTCTTTAGAACTCCCTTATGAGTTCCAGAATGTTAAGTTAAGTATAGCTAGGAGGGTCTTTTTTCTTCTACACAAGAATTTTGTATAAGAAAGGATTTAGACAAATGTTATTAAAGGACTGGTAACACCAAATAAAAATCCATTTTGGATGGGCATAGTAGTCATTTCTCTTTCTTGCTGTCTTTGAAGCAGAATTCCTGATTAGTATGTTTTGTGTTTGCTTTTTCCCTTTGCTGTTTGCAGCCATCTGTTGTATATTAAGCAAATAAACCACTGTTTAGAGCCTTTGTCTTCTATGGTACTTGAGAAAAAAAATATTTATAACGGATCCCAAACAGCATTGTCCCCACCCCCAAAAAACGAGTCTTACTTGGACCTACCTGTACACAGGGAAAATTCCCAGTGGGCCCAGACTTTAGTTGAACTTCCTCGATTTGAAAACTGCACCATCAGAGGGTAGTGTAAAGCAGGTAATGGTTTGGAAACAAGAAAAGAGGTAGGATACAAGTTAATCATAGGAACTGGAGAGAAGAACAAGCAACATTTTTTGGATAGTGGGCCCCCAATTTGTTGTTTCCTGGTGGGTCTCTGATCTCTTGTTTCCTGATGGGCCCCTGGTCTCTTGTTTCCTGGTGGGACCCCAATCTCTTGTTTCCTGGTGGGTCTCTGATCTCTTTTTTTTTGGCAAGCACTTGGGGGGTAATTCACCATTGAGCGAAGTGAGCTCCGAATCCTTCGACTCACTTTGCTCATGGTGTTATGCGCTCGCTGATGTCCTGCACGCGAACATCAGTGAGCGCTTTAAAGGGATTCCAGTCTCGACGAGACCAAAAGAGTTGGACTGGAATCCCTTTAAAGCGCTTGCTGATGCAGGACATCAACGAGCGCATAATACCATGTGCGAAGTGAGTCGAAGGATTCGGAGCTCACTTCGCTCAATGATGAATTCCCCCCTTGATCTCTAGTTCCATGGTGAGTCCCAGCACTCCATCTCGACGATGCCTCGATCTGGGAGATGCACTGTGGCAAGAGGTTTTAACAGCAAAAATATAGCAGAGGGGTTGATAACCCTGAGGGTACAAACCTGATCTCAGCTGAGACTATACTTATAGTTACACCCCTGCTGTCTGCCTCAGGGATGGCTACAACTCCTAGTCTTAAAACCCTATAGTTAGTGGAAGCTGGCTTCAAGAACATCTGTGGGCAAATTATCACAAAGTTAATCAATGAATCCCTGCTGGTACCTTACATTTATACAAAGTATAATGCTGACCTCCTACATCTTGTTTAAATGTCAGAATCCACCCAAGAGAATTATGGCTTATTTCCAAAAACAATGGTGCATTTAAATTTGCAATTAGTGTTAAGCTTTATTTACTGTATAAAATAAATTGCTTTTAAATTATTTCCCTAGTAATGTTTACTAAGATATTTAAGCATAAATATCTTATATTAGCATCCTAATTGCCTTTAGGCTAGGTTCACTCTAGCGTATGATGCGCAGCGCATCTTACATTAGTGTGAGAAAAAAATGCGCTCTGGCGTATTTTTCTATTGTACTTACCAGCAACAGTGTGAACGCTCCCTCGGCATTCATGGCTCTTCCTATCTGGCTACCTTTTGTGCACGGCGTATCATACGCCGGCCAAAATGTGACACCCAGCATTCCAGACGCTGCGTATGCGCATCATACGCTAGAGTGTCTGGAACTAGGTAAGTACTATAGGCTTTCATTGAACCATCTTTTTTTCACACTAGCGTATGATGTGCTACGCATCATACACTAGTGTGAACCTAGACTTATAGTTTTAATTTTTGAAATTTGACATAATGTTCCTTTCCTGAGGTAAATGACACAGTATAATTCATAGACGACAGGAATATAGTGCCATCAAGTGGCCACATTTTCATATTTATTGGTAGAATGCTTAATAATTCTGTCATTTTTGTACAGTACCTGCTGTATACCTGACAACCACCCTGGTTTTAGCTACCAAAAAATGTGTTCAAAGCATTTTATTGCATTAAGAATCCAAATCGAGTAAGTAAAACGTCCTTTTGCGTTCATTGTCCATGCAAAACAGAGGACTTTGATCACAACAGCGGCATCCCCAGCATTCCAAACAGTTACACTCCTCATGTGTATTGGAGAGACTCTAATAATGATGATGTTAATGGAATTGTCACAGTAGTTTTGTACAGTTAATGAAATGGCAGACAGATCAGTAGGGAAAGGCGTCCTGTCTACACACAGACATTTGTGCCTCTCACTATAAATTAAATGTCCTTGCCTGCAGTAATAAAACAAAATAAAATAATGCAGGTTGTCCCTTTAAACTTCCAGAAGCTTTTAACTTTGTCTACTGTACAATCAGTATGTGTCTTTCCCCCGCAAATCAATGATCTTCTAATAGATTTCTTACTGATTTTCTTAAATTGCTGATTTATTTAAAACAGCTCTTTCTTCCCCAATGACAACACTCTAAGATAAACTTACTGGTCATTTGGCACTAAAATATTGATCTAGTAAGAGTTGTTATAGTAACATCGGGCTACTATTAAATTGTCATAAATGCACTGAGCTACCATGCAGTTGGTATTGTAACACTGGGTTACTGGGCATTGTAACAATAGACTACCTGGCATTTGGCATTGTAACATTAGACTACCAGGCATTTGACATTATAACAATAGACTATTAAGTAATACATATTAAACACTAGACTACTGGGAATTTCAAATATTAAACACTAGACTAATAGACATTTCACATATTAAGCACTAGACTACTGGGCATCTGATATTGTAACATAGACTACCGGACTTTTCACATATTAAGCACTAGACTACCTGCATCTGACATTATAACCTAGACTACCAGGCATCTGAAATTATAACATAGACTATCAGGCATCTGACATTGTAACATAGACTACCGGGCATGTCACATATTAAGCACTAGACTACCAGGCATTTCACATATTAAGCACTAGACTACCAGGCATTTCACATATCAAGCACTAGACTACTAGGCATTTGACATTGTAACACTGGACTATAGGGCATTGTAACACTGGACAACTAGGCATTTGACATTGTAACACTGGACTACTAGGCATTTGACATTGTAACACTGGACTACTGGGCATTTGACATTGTAACACTGGACTACTGGGCATTTGACATTGTAACACTGGATTGCCGGACATTTGTTATTGTAATATAGATTACCGGGCAATTGACATTGTAACATTGGGCTTCCGAACATTTCACATTGTGCCTATAGACTATGGGCATCTGATGTTGTGCTATTGGGCACTTAGCAATTTAACTCTTGGTTAGTGGAGTGTGTACCCAGACTTTTTGTTAGCTGTGGGAATTTTACAGTTCTTATTGGGCTGCTAGGCACTGAGAATTAACTGGCTTTCTTTCAGTGTTACTGAACTACCAGGCACTAACAGCTATAACAATATTCATCTGCTGTTTTGAACACTTGTGCAAATTGCAGTTCCACAACAGCTGGGCGGCATACACTGCAGATCAGTATCAGTTCTTTGTAGTGTGACAGGTCATTTATACATGACAGGGACAGATTTTATTTAGATATGCATTGCAAAAACAAATGGGGATGATTCTGTAAATGATGCAGCCTAACTTAGCCGAGCACAGAAATGTATCTACAAGGTTCTGAGATTTTGAGCGCTGACCTGTGCATAATCTTATAATGTCTATTTCTAATAAAGCATCCATTATTTTCCTTATTGTCTCTTCTGTTTAACTTTATTTACTGTTTCTCAGAGTAAAAGTTTTCACAGTAACTTCTTCACTGTATGTATGTATGTATAATATTATTTATAAAGCGCCACAAATTTACACAGCGCTGTACAATTCCGCAATACAAATATAATACAGACATGGGAAAAGTGTATTGTACAATACAAGTACATTACCACAATGATATAACACTTTAAGTACCAGGTTGTGGTCGACACAAGAGGTTGGAGGCACCTACCCCATACAGCTTACAATCTAGGATGGAAGGAAGACATTAGACACACAGAGAGAGGGTTAATAAGTGCTAACAACAATGTGTTGAAACATTGGTCAATACATACATATAATAAGCATAAATAACTAAGGGAAAAAAATAACATATATATATATATATATATATATATATATATATATATATATATATATATATACATATATAAATAGTGCTAGTGCTTCATAAGGTAGGACTTCAGTTTGGTTTTAAAAGTACGGAGGGAATGTTCCTGGTGAAGTTAAAGGGATATAGAATTCCAGATGTGGGGGCAGAGAGAAAGAGAAAAGAATTTAAGACGAGAAAGGGCAGTATTGGTATGTGGCATGTAAAGCTGGTTGCTTTGGGAGGAGCACAGTTGATGAGAGAGGAAATGTAGGGAAGAACAACTGAGTGAAGTGCCTTAAATGTCAGAAGGAGAACACTGTAAATGATTAGTTTGTCTATGGGGAGCCAATGAGCAGAGACAAACTGGGAGAAAGGCTATACCTTCTGGGCAGAGAGGGAGAGAATTCTGGCATCAGAATTTAGAATAGACTGGAGTGGGGAGAGGTGGGAAGCTGGAAGGCCAAATAGAAGAACAATGCGGTAGTCTAAGCGGGATGGGACAAGAGCATGCATGAGGGTGTTAGCAGTGGAGCAAGAGAGAATAGAGGCAGATCTTGGCAATGTTGCAAAGTAAAAATCGACAGGTTTTAGCAGTGGTGGGGATGTGTTTAGAGAAGAAAAGAGTAGAGTCAAAGGTCACCCCAAGACAACATACAGATGTTACAGGGTTGATGATCGCACAATAACTAGAATGGGAAAAGTAGGAACAGGTCCAGGTTTGTGTTGAAAAATAATTCCATTTTAGCAAGATTTAATTTGAGCTGGCACTTGGCCATCCAAGAGCAGATTGCCAGGCTATCAGGATCAGAGGAGGGCAGGGATGAAGATAGGCTGGAGGACAGAGAAGTACCAAAAGGTAGGCAATTAATGGCACGCATTTTGCGACTAAGTGATTTAGGGGTGGAGAAGTTGGAATAGGAGAGTATGAGATAGAAAAATTGAGAAGGTGATGATCTGGAGGATGGAAGGGACTAATATTAAGAGCTGGGAGAGAAGCATTTCTTGTAAAAACCAGATCTAGAAAGTGATGATCCCTATGGGTGATAGAGTTAGTCCACTGGTGAAGGTCAAAAGTGGAAGTTAAGTAAAGAAAATGAGAAGATTAAGATAGAGAGGGGTCATCAATGGGACAGTTAAAGTCCTCCATAATGTGTGCGGGGCTATCATTAGAAAGAAAAAAGGTTAGTAAGGATTCAAAGTCTGATAGAAAAGCAGCAGGTGAGGAAGCAGAGGGTGGCCTGTATATAACAGCAACCCTTAAGGGTAGGGGATAGAAAAGTTGGACAGAATGAACCTCAAAGGATGAGAAGACAAAGCAGTCAGGGATAGGGATACTTTTGAAACATATTATCTACATCAGTGGTGCCCAACCTTTTCCAGCCTGGGGACCATATAAATTTTTTATACGAGTGTCACAGGCCACTTCAAAGTCGCAACAAATTTTAAAGTTACAACCGTGACAGTTTTTCATAGTAAAGTCGCGACTGCGACAATATTTTCATTATAAAGACATGACTGCGACAGTAACAGTCTATTGCAACTGTCTTTAGCTGGTGAATTCACACTTATACGCAACAATTCGGACTTTGGAATTCGGGCCACGGGCTGGATAGCACTGTGTCGCGGGCCGGATATGGCCCGTGGGCCGTAGGTTGGGCAACACTGTTCTACATGTTGGTTAAGAACACAAAGTGCTGCTATAAATACTGAGAAAATACAATTAATGTGAGTTCAATCCTTCACATGACTGTTTGGACTTTCATGAATAAGCCCATTATTTTGAGGTTGATACAATAAGCTCCCTGCATCATTATTTTATTTTGCTACCGTGTTTCCCCGAAAGTAAGACAGCGTCTTACATTCTTTT
>WMED01018154.1:0-12790 GCA_019650415.1 Pipa parva | reverse complement strand
CTCCAGTGCTTTCTCTCAAACCATTTTCTAGTGCTTTTTGAAGTGTGTTTTTGGTCATTGCCCTACTGGAAGACCCATGACCTCTGAGGAAGACCCAACTTTCTCACACTGGGCCCTACATTTTGCTGCAAAATTTGTTGGTAGTCTTCAGACTTCATAATGCCATGCACACGGTCAAGCAGTCCAGTGCCAGAGGCAGCAAAGCAACCCCAAAACATCAGAGAGCCTCCACCATGTTTGACTTTTTTCCCTGTAAACTCTATGTTGATGCTTTTTCCCTAAAAGCTCAACTTTTGTCTCATCTGACCAGAGAACATTCTTCCAAAAAGTTTTTGGCAAACTCCAGCCTGGCTTTTTTATGTCTCTGGGTCAGAAGTGGGGTCTTCCTGGGTATTCTACCATAGAGTCCCTTTTCATTCAGACGTTGACTGATAGTATGAGTTGACACTTTTGTACCCTCGGACTGCAGGGCAGCTAGAACTTGTTTGGATGTTAGTCGAGGTTCTTTAGCCACCATCCGCACAATCGTTCATTGTAATCTCTCGGCAATTTTTCTTTTCTGTCCACATCTAGGGAGGCTAGCCACAGTGCCCTTGGCTTTAAACTTCTTGATGACACTGCGCACGGTAGACACAGGAACATTCAGGTCTTTGGAAATGGACTTGTAGCCTTGAGATTGCTCATGCTTCCTCACAATTTTGCTTCTCAAGTCCTCAGACAGTTCTTTGGTCTTCTTTCTTCTCCCCATGCTCAATGTGGTACACACAAGGACACAGGACAGAGGTTGAGTCAACTTAAATCCATTTCAGCTGGATGTTATTCAGTTATTGCCACCACCTGTTATGTGCCACAGGTAAGTAATAGGTGCTGTTAATTACACAAATTAGAGAAGCATCACATGATTTTTCTAAGGGTGCCAATACTTTTGTCCACTCCCTTTTTTATATTTGGTGTGGAATTATATCAAATTTTGCTTTTTGACAAATATTTTTGTGGTTTTCCATTGAAGACAAATTAAATGAAGAGATTAATACCAAAGCATTTGTGATTACAATCATTTTCTGGAAGAAATTGAGTATTATCTGACAAAATTGCAGGGGTACCAATACTTTTGGCCATCACTGTATGATAAACCAGTATAGATGAATGAAAAGGGAACTTTATGGAATAGTTATTTCTCAAGTCTGTATACAAAATTATTAGCAAATACTGGTGCAAGGACCTCTTCCAATGATGTGCCCTGTCTCTAAAAAAAATAAATAAATAAACCTGAAAAAAAATTCTTTTTAATATCATAGTTAAGCAATCCACTATGAAATACACCAGATGATGATTTTATGATCTGTATCCAGTAACATATCTTCTACATCTTCCTAATTAATCTTCCTAAAGGGATTAATGAGCAATGGAGCATTAAGCCTTTCCTTTAAATAAGTACTGATATCTCTTTTCTGTGGCAGATATTAGTCCACTGCCTTTGTAGAAAATTGAAATACTCTTGGAAATCTACTTATCCCATGAATATAGATTAAAATGAAATATGGCAGATTGATACATAGATTCAGTAGTTTGTTACCTCTGTTAAAGTCCTTTCTTGTTTGAAAAGTACGTATATGTGAAATATATATGGTATATCTTATATTATACTGGAAATGTCATACCTTTGTAAAGTTATGACTAGGAAGTCATAGAACTATGTTGGCATTTTCACTCTGTATAAAATTGTTTCATTTTTATTTTAAAACACATGCAACTTCTATAATACTGAAGGACTTTTTCACTTGTATTGTATTACGTGGACTTTACTCTCTGGAACCTCCCAGGGTAATTACACTTAGAATGGACATTTCTATTCACCTCAAAAATCTTCATCTATAAAGGAAGCGCAAAAGAATATGGGCACTATGATAGAAAGACCCAACGTACCTCACAAAAAAATTTTTTTTACAATGAGATGCAAGATATAAGAGTATGCAAAAACAAACAACAAACGTGAAGGAGTGTGCAAAAATACTAATAAGTGAACAAAAATAAAATTAGTATTTTTGCACACACCTTCACATTTGGTGTTTGTTTTTGCATACTCTTATATCTTGCATCTCATTGTAAAAAATTTTTTTTGTGAGGTACATTGGGTCTTTCTAACATACAGTATATATTTGATCTTAGTGATATGGCACCATTGAGTGCCCATATTCTTTTGCGCTTCCTTTATAGATGAAGATTTTTGGATTGGATTGTTGTTTTTTTGGAGTGAGAGAATAACTCCTTTGGTTCTAAGGAGAAGCATTATTATTTGAAGAATTGGGCTTTAATTTTACAATCAACACGCTTTTAGTGCTAGCACTGCTTTTGTTTGTTTGTTTTTTATTCCTATTCACCTATTACAAGAAAGAATGGGATTTATGTTTGCACTTAAGGAGGTATTCTTGCTCTAATGATTGTCATTTGATAAAGGCTGATCTAACATAACACAACTGGATAAAATTACATTGTAGTTAAATTGCATTGTTATTCATACTGCTTCTTCATTTGTTTTTGTTATTACAATTATGCAGTTGGCGGAGGAACATTGAAGCTGTATGATTCATATAAGGAAACACCCAGAAATTTTTCCAAAATTGCCCTAATATGAACATTATAAACTGTTCAATTTTTTTGTTTTTAGTTTGGATTTATTCTACAAACTTTGAATCTGCCTCAAATTGGTTATGTTGGATTGGCTCAGAATAATACAAAACAATATATTCATCTCTACTAATAAGCTCTACTGGAACTTCAACAACACACACATATACAGTATAATGCCATAGCATGTAATATGCTGAAAATATATATATTTATTGTTACATAACCATCAATGTTTCATAATCTTAATAGGTCTTGATAAAGGTCCCATCTGTTGATGATAATGTAACAATAAATATATTTTTTGCAAATTTTTGAAAAAATTCTTGTTTACTCTAACATCTTTTCTATATGCACCAAGGTATCTGAGGAAAAGTAATTAGGTTGGTGTGCAGTGTTTCACCTGATTTAAAAAAAATATATATATATATATGTTGAAATGTGATAAAAGTAAAATTATTATGGTTAGGCCATGGACATCTGGAAGGGGTCAAGGAGGGGCATATGTGGAAAAAAACAGCATTCCATGGCCATTTGAAGAAAGAGGGGTGCATCGGGAATAGTCCTGGCCTCCCAATGCACTCCTCTTTCCTTCCGAAGTGTAGCAGGAGCATTCTCAAGCTCCCAATGCACTGGGGCAATATTTAACTCTCAATGTGATGGTGATGTTATGATGTCACACTACCACCCACTCTTAATTTTTGAACTGTGGATGCCCATGGGAGAGGAAACCATACCCTCCACCCCTTATTTTAATAATGAACTTTTATAACTAAGAAGAAAAATATATTTCTACTTTGATTTTTTGTGTGTGACAACTGCTATGTTGGGTTCATTTCTTTTTTGCCTCTGAACGGCTGTGATCAAGGCCAGAGAGGGGGGCCGGCACGTGAGCTGTATACCTTTTGCATTCACATATGTTTTTAATCATGAATTAATACATTTTTGTTTGTTTTAATTAATTTCTAGACCCAGGAGTGCGTTCCAACTCTTTTGCTTTTGTTTGTTTGGTTGTTTTTGGACAGCACCCGGGCATATAATTGTTTAAGGAGGTGTGCTTGGATTTTTTGCAATTTATATAGATAGCATTTTATAAAAGTTGAATGGTTCTGCACAAAAATTCTTGCTAACTGATTTTTGTTTTGATTTATTGGTTCTTAGGCAAGACAGCTACTCAGAAATTTCTATTGTTATTTCTTCATGGTGGGGTGGAAATTTTGGTGAGAATAATCTGAAGCAAGTAGTGTTCTGGTGCACAGGCAAAATAAATATGTACTATCTTCCCTACCTATCAAGTAAAGACATGAATTGGGCAAAATTTAATAAACTCAAAAAGACCTGATTTTACCATGAGATCTCAGCTGTTTCTGACAGTAAATATCGACTGTTTTTTTGATCAATATTTACCGATAGAAACTTTTTGATCAAGTTTTTCGATTGGATTTTTCATTGAAAAGGTAACCATACTTTACATTAGTAGTATGGCTACCTATAGTAGAAAATTCTATATAATTTTTGGGGAAATATTAACTTTATACAGCCTTTTCTTTACCTATTTTTTTGTTTAAGACTTTGTTCTTATACAATGTATTTATATGTCCTGACTAAAAGGAGGGAATAAAACACAAACTAGGAAGCATAAGGTACTGAGGATTGAGACTGGTGAATGTAAAGTGAATATGTTGTTCCTGGTCATTGGTCATTGTAATTGGATGGGTAACTATAACAGGGGGCATATAACTAGGTCATTGACTTTTAACTTTGTCACTTGGCTTAATGACTGAACACTTAGTTTTTGTTCTGGGAAATACAAAATGAACTACTCATTGGGAACTATGATGTACCTTTTTAATTCTATGATTCCTTTTATCTTTCTTTAAAATAATAAAATAATAGTAAAAAGGGAAGAAAATAAAACTATAGACATTATTTAGGGAGATATTTATCAAGGTAATTTCTACCTCTTTGTCACTATTTGATCATTTTTCATTGCTTTTCACCATGTTCTTGTATTTCTTTTTCTTTATTTTGCCACATTTTTTATTTCCCTCAATTAATGTAGTGCCGAATAACATTTTATTGATGTCTAAAAATATTGCAGCATTTATACTGAAACGCTTTACATTGATTTCAATGGACCTGCTTTTTGATCAATACCGATATTGACGATCTTTCAATATTTTCCCCCTATTTAAAGCTAAATCGATACACCAGTCGAATTACAATTCCCTGTTTTTAAACATTTATATTCCTTCAGTAATCCAAAATCAAGATTTTTGAGGGCTCATCCATTTAATTGGTAAGCAAGCTGGGATAATTACATCATCGTCTTTATTATTAACACAGGCCAATTACAAAGTAGTTACTGTCACAGTAAAGTACTAATGGCAGGTTTTAATTATCCTACGTTATTTCTTAGGCTGTTGGTTCTCAGTTCTGACATCTGAAATAATTTATAAGTGCGATTTATTACATATATTCTACATATTCATATAGATGCAGAGATATTATATATTCATAGGTCTCAAAAGCTATCAAAATGAACAGTGTAAGCTATTGTATATTGAGGTATTTTTGTATTCTTTACAAAAGACTTTCAAGGTGAAAATATATTAAACTTCTTGTTTCAGGTATACACGTCGTTGTCTTCCTCAATTTCTTTTTCCTTCCATTTTTCAATTACAAGTATAGGACATGGCATTATAAAACAAGAGAGAAATAGGAGAAAAATAGATATGTGGAATTTGTAAGCAGTGAGACTATAAGTCCCAGTGAAAAGGTATAAGAAACAAATGAAATACAGAGAATAACAGGATTTCTTTCCTGTTTGCTTTTCCACTTTCTCTCTCTATTTTTTTTTCTATTTGCCATACTCTAAAATATTTGTTTGGTAACACACAGTTTTATAATATAATATGATGCAATAAATTAATATGAAGTTAACGTTTCTCGGGGATGTCAATAGACAAATATACATTTAATCTAATTTTGGGAGCTATCCTAGTCTTTCAATTTCAAAAGGAACAAAACAAATGTTTTAGGCAATTTCAAACTGTGTGTCAAAACACAGTGAGCTAAATTATAATGAAAGCGATTTTATATTCCGCAATACATTTAGTTTCAATTATTTCTCAGGGTATATGATTATGATAGTTTGTTTGTAGCTGAATAAAATGAATGTAATGACAAATGATTTTGTTATTGAAAGCTAAGTCGATATAGTATCTTACGGAATTTTCAATATATTAGTTCAATTAGAGAAATAATGAATGAATTCTTAAAACTTCTAAGTAGAGCCCCACAGCATCACAGTGGAATTACTTTCTTAAAAAGGCATTAAGGTCATAGTTTAAAGTAAGAAAAACCTTTTGTTTACCATAATTCCTATAGTTAAATTATAAATTGTATAGTTGGAGTTAAATATTGCCATGTTGGCACATCATTATGGCATCCCAGATATTACATAAGTGAATAAACATTTTTTCTAAACTTGTTATTTATATTAAGAAAAAGAAAAATATCTATCTTTATTCTGCAGAGGAAGTTAAAAAAACAAATTGATTGAGGGAATGGAATGTGGAGACAGTGCTAAGTAAATGTTGAGCTTCTTAAGGTTCTATCAACCTGAATGTGAAAACATACAGTCACTGTGGGGAATAGTTATCAAAAAGCAATTTCATCACACTACTTGGAAATTCAACCACATTGGAGAAAAGTCAGTTGTGCATATTCACTGAACAGTACATTATCATGAAATTGCACCAAATTGTCAAAAAATGATGCATAGTCTATTGTAGGCAGGGGAAGATCAGAAATGATATATTATAGTAAAAAATTATAAATAGACCTAGGGGATATTTATTAGTGTAATTTTGACCTTTTTCTCATGAACATGAATCCATGTTATAAAAAGAAAAGTTGTGTAGTGCTAAAAATATGTGAAAATAACTAGTGATAGGTCACAATCAATATAAATTGCAGCTTTTCTTCAAAATGGAGTATGCTAAATTCCAACGAAAAAACAACCCAAAACCTTCAAATAAAAGTGCAAAAAAACCAAGGCACTATATAGTGCTGTATCAAAAATGTGAATAGGGGAGATATACACTTTTTTGGGTATATTCTTTTTATTCTACACATATTCACCCAATCTCTTTTTTAGGTGGTTGTTAATATCTCACCTATTCACATATTGCATATTTAATACGGCACTATATAGTGCCTTGGTTTTTTGCGCTTTTTCTTGCAGGTTTTGCGTTGAATCCATGTTATGGCGCATTATCGCCATTATTTTCATTTCACTGCATAATTTCTTTCAATTTATGTAGTGCTGAATAAAATGTATCGATTCTAAAAGATATTGACATTGATAATATTGATGTGTTGATGTCGTTAAACATTATATTGCTTCCAATGGAGTTCCTTTTTAACTGATATTGATATCGCTGATCTTTTACATTCATTTCAGTGGGAAGACAATTCCTAGCTCAAGATTACACTTGGTTGTGTCATTTTCTAAGCCTTTTGGGTGAAATGTTACTAGAGTATAATAAGGTTAAATAATTCTAGTATGAAAATGATGATTTTCTTTCTTTCTTTTTATTAATAGCAAAATGTGTTGTTAAATCACACACACAGATATATACGTATATATATATATATATATGTTAACATGATTAAAGCTATTCATCATTAGGTAAACTGCTTTGCTTTTATCCATCTATATAAAACTGCTAAAATATGTTGAAATAGCATTGCCATAGACTACTGTTTTTATTTCAAATATTTATTTTGTCAATATTTGATATATTTTTGTGAATGCAACATCCCTGCTGCTTTTTTTTTCTAACACTCTTCAAACACATTTTACATCTCAAGAGCATTTCCTCAGTGATATACTGAAGTGTCACCAAAGATCAAACATGAGAAACTCATTATTAATGTATCAAATGCACTTTCAGACGGAAGTTATCCAGTGTCCAGACACTTGTATTTTACACAAGCAACTTTAGATTTCTAACAAGCAATTCAGCAGTTTTCAGATTATATCTCTGCTTCACCATGTAAGGTATACTTGTTGAGACAGTTGTTAGCATGTTTGTCTAAAATATTGATCTTAATATATGTTAGGCTAAAAATATCTGTAGAAAAAGTAAGTGAAAGTAGCAAAGGTATTGGCTTAAAATATCTATATTCAAAGAACATAACATCAGATGGTACTGCTAATACCAACACCAATAAACTGCTGTTAAATGTCTAAATCCCATTAAACATCCAAGGTAAAATGTTTAATCCACTCCATAAGCTTCTAAGCATTTTACATTGAGATACATATAGTCATTCACTTTACTATATCACAGGCCTATGTTTACTTATGTACTGCACATGCTATGAGATCATTCATGAGATGTAACTGATACAGTATTGTAAGGAGTGGGATACTGTTGTTGTTGTTATAAGCTAATGGAATGCTTTTTTAATTGCTTACATATGCAACTTATTCTTTTTGCACATATGTTTTTCTGGATTAATTAAAGATATTCTGTACTATTGGACTCATTTGCAGTGTGCGTGTTTATCTAAACCTTAGTTTTGCTTCAGCAATGGTACAGTGAATATACAAATCAATAACGAGGTAATCGAACCTGTGTAAGATTTCATTTTCCTTGGAGCTAAAATTGACCGCAGCTGGGGAATCGACACCTGAGATCAAGAGGAGAATCACGCTTGGCAGGATTGCAATGCAGGGAATGGACAAGATCTGGAAGAACAAAGATATTAATGTTGAAACAAAAGGCAGAATGGTCAACGCAATTGTCTTCCCTATAATGATGTACACTTGCGAAATCTGGACTCTTAGGAAATCGGAGAGGAGAAAAGCAGATGCTTTCAAATTATGGTGCTGGAGAAGAATGCTAAGAATACCCTGGACTGCCATGATAATGAACAAGGCATTCTTGGAACGCGTCAAATCAATCGCATATTTTGATCTTAAATAGATTAATTGTTTAATTTTAATTTATACAACACTACAGTTCTACATACAACCCACAGTTTAGTTGAAGTACCCAGTATGCTTTATCTAGGTCCTAAAATTCTTAAATACCATTTCCTTTAATTAAATCACCCTGCATGGCAATTCTTTTTATTTGGAAGCCCTATTCTTATCTAAACATGTGGCATAACATTTCTCCGCATGGCCCAAGCCTGATATTTGTGACCTAACTACAGGATGGTGGACCTGGAGCACCATTGAATCTACTAGTGGATGTGCAAAAACATTAGGTGTCATTGGAATTTCTCCATACTGATCCATAGATGATTGGTTAGTTGGGTTGACATACTGCAAAGCTCTTAGGTAAGAAAACCACCCAAGTATAATTGGTGCCACATAAACCAATATTTTACATTGCTTTGAATAGTAAATTTTTCAGTATCATAACACTACACTTGTGTTTTTGCATCACTGTTGCTGGATATGTATACGAATACTTTTGTCACCAGACAACTACTATTCCTATCCATGCAACTTTATCATAAAAATGAATGCTCTAAGGAATATGTTATTTGATGATACAGCCCTTTGCATGCCTATAATTATTGTGTTGGCACCAAAACGTTATGCAAATATCCAATTAGCGGGTTGGTGTTCAAAACTCTGTACCTGTATCTCTGTGCCTAAAAGGGCATTTTCACGCGTGGTGCTTAATCATGGTTTGAAGACATGATTAAGCGCCACGCATGAAATGTGTAGGCTCCGTTTCTGCTGTTGATTTTAAAGTTTTAGTGTTGCCCATGTGGTAGAATAAAGTAAAATATTTTTACCGAATCACTGGAGTGCCGGAACCGTTTATCTGTTCTAATTGACATTGTTCGTTTCTTCCTGAGCACTCGGCTAACTACACAGCCCCAGGGGATTGAAGCGGCAGGCAACGGAGAAGGTAATACCTACTCATATTTGTTTTCTTGCCGAAATTTAATAAACTCAGAAAAGCCCAATTTCGCTTTTATGAGTTTATTGCTGTGAGATCTTGGATGTTTTTCATTGTAAATATTGTGAGATTTTTTAAATTGATATTTACCTACCAAAACTTTCAATTGGATTTTTTGATAAAAAGGTAGTGTAAATATGGCTACCTTTCCATCAAAAATTCGATAAAAAAACGTAATCAAAAAGTTTTGGTCAATAAATATCAATTGAAAATATTGAGTTATTTTTACAGCACAAACAGCTGAGATGTTCATGGGATAAACTCTGAAAAGCGAAATTGGGCTTTTACAAGTTTATTAAATTCTGCTTCCGTGCTTCTATACTGCCTTCCTGTTTTAACACTGTAAATGCTTTCCTTTTGGCATTTATAACTCCCATTAAATTTGTATTCACCCAAACGTTTTCTTTTATTTCTAGTTTTTTTGTTCCCATATGGTATGTACAGCTGACAATGAGTAGTCAATATTTTTTTTTAAATCTACCATTTAGGGGAATATTTACTGAAGTGTCAGTGAGTGCATTTCAACCTATTTGATTTACTTCAATTCATTTTGATCAAATGTATTTTCTCTTTGCTTGAAAAAAATTTGCATATTTATTAAAAAAGCATTGAAAACAAATTTGAATTAAAAAGAATAAAAATCAAATGTGAGCACAACAGCATTTAATGCTTAGTTACTGCTGCAATAATCCTTATTGCATTGGCAACTCAAGCATGAAATGCTAAAATTAGTGCTGCAGCAAAACCTGCTGCTATTGCTGAAGCACTAAGATTCCATACAGTGGGGGTCTGCAGGACCCCCCACACCTACCTCATCCACCCCAGCATCCCCCCTTCTCTCCTACATCACCCCTTACCTAGCACTACTAATCATTAACCAGAATGTAAGCAGTTAAATTATTTAAAAAACAATTATTTCCATAGTGCTACTGTAATAATAGATGTTGTCAACTAACATCACCCCCCACTTTGCACTACCTCTAGGAGCTGCTTCCCTTTCCCATATCCCCCTGTCCCTTTGGGTGGTGGATTAGTATTAAGAGCAGCTTCCTTGCCTTGGATTCTTAGAATTTTTTTTCCTTAAGATGAGGATAATTGGCTATTATCTCATTTTTTTTGTCTTCCTCTAGAGAAATATTGCAGGAAACATTTCTGAACTTGGTTGAACTTGTGTCTTTTTTTGACCTTCCAAACTATGTTACTATCTGAAGGTGAACATTTGTAACATGTTCTTTGGGTTACTCATGGTAAGTTTGGAATAGTAATTGACCAACTCCTTTTAAACTACCTGAAACTGTTTATTAAGGTGCTGAAAGTCTTCAAAGCCTTCAAATTTGCCTTTTCTCAATGGGGTATGTCAATTTATTTATGTTGTTTTGCTTTTATCTTTGATACTTACATCTACTACACTATAAATATCTGAAAACTAACAAATAGCCCAGACTCTATGAAAGCACATAAAATGAAGTATCTAATAACATCCCAGAGGCTGTACAATGGCCATAAAAGACACAAGGTACAAAAAAATATATTTAAAACAAAATCAAAATCTGACGGTCTGCACACATCTCTAGTTAATTCAAGCTGTTAACAATAAAAGGGGATATTTATTGAACTGAGAAGTAGACCTGCTGTTTGTTACCACTTTTGGTTTCCTCCTGGTATAATTCAAAACAATAAGAAATGCAAAAACATTGATGTTACTTGTGAAAATGAGAAACAGCATATGTATTTTCATTATTGCTTTTACTTACGTTAGCAACTATTGAAAACATAAATAATACAAAAGATGGAAGCAATAGTATATTGTATCACACCAAAAGGGTGAAATGGGAGCATTACTGTTGTTATCATTTGATTAAACTTCTAATGTAAGAAAAGAAGAAAGAAGACGAAAAAACAACCGTAGCTGGCATATTGGATGGAAGCAAGCAAACTCTACTAATAAGTATACCAACCAATCATGCCAAAACCTAAAACATGTTCAAATTTTTATCCAACATTTGCATTCAAAATATTATTTTATACAAACGCATGAATAGAAAAAAGGTTATTCGCTCTTATTTCTTTCAACAAGTCTATTAGATAGCACCCGGGCATTACATTAGAACAGGATGTATATCTGACCTTATTTTTTACATATACATACACGTGAATCACATTTTCTCTTTGGTGTACAGAAATGACTATATGTAAGCGATTATGTTATATTAATTACTGGATATTTTACAGTTTTGCAATCTTTATTACAGCATTTGTCTTCTACGTAGCATTTCTCTCTGGTAAGTACACAGTAGAAAAGTTCACTGAAAAGGAACAATTTCTTTTTTTAACAAAAGGTCAAATAATGCATTGTAGTCTATTTCCATGGAAACAGATCAAAATGTAAAAAATTTAGTTTACCAGTATGTCAAGCAAACCGATAAATGCAGGTCTAAAGGAAAAGATATTCAAGTGGGTGATATAGATTAAATACTCTCTCTCTCTCTCTCTCTCTCTCTCTCTCTCTCTCTCTCTATATATATATATATATATATATATATATACATACGTGTCTCCAGAGCACTTTCAAAGCAAAAGTAAACTTATTCCAAAAAAATTATGTTAGGCTCAGGCAATGTTTTGAACATACCTGTCCTTTCTCAAGCAACCTAACAAAGAACCAGTGTATAAGTACAAAGTGAGTTAAATAGATAATTACAGGAAATGACATCCTACATTTAACCAGTAATCCATATATATAATATATCCTCATAGTTATAAACTGAAACAGCTATAGAGGTTTTTCATATACATTACCCCTGCTTGGTTAAAGAAACAAGTATAAATTATAATCCTTGTTTGATCCACATGGGTCTAGCATCCCCAATTTTGATATCCACCATGATTTCCTTTGTTTTAACTTCAATTCTCTATAGGCCTACGGATGTACCTTTTTGAAATAGTTGTGCAGTAAATACAAAACTTTTTTTATCAAGACCCCACAGAGCAGAACAAAACCTTGTAAGAAAGATTGACGCTGCAAATTATGCCACCACATATGTGAAGATAAAAATAGCCAGACATGGAGATAAAACCAACAAAATTAGTGGATCCTACACCTGCACCAGTGCCAATGTAGTGTACATGATACAGTGCAGCAATGTAGTGTACATGATACAGTGTAGCAA